>BROG01001112.1:0-128597 GCA_030159075.1 Atrina japonica
GATTATCAACATTTGATAGTGTCAGGTTTTGTTGTATGACATCACAGAGGCGCAGACCCAAGTTGTTGTTCAATAATTCAATATCTTTTTATATAACGTTTACAATAGGAAAGCCAATGTCATCACATGTGTATAAATGTATATTTGTTATTGTGATGTTTTTCTTTTCATTGTTTCAGGACAACCATCTAGAAATGAACATCTGTCCACCAGTAATTTTGAAGAAATGAACTAATAAATGATAAATCTTTATGCTTAATGATAATTTGATAGAATTAACCATTTACTCGGTACAGATATTGAAAATGGAAATTTACCACCGCAAATGAATGGAAAAAATGAATATATTTCATTTTCAGGACATTTTTAAAATCAACATTAAAAAATTGAAATTACATTCTTATTTTTGTTTTATTTTTCTATAACATAAATAGGATATTACGTGAGTGACTATGTATTTACTAAACCAGTTAAATATTTTGATATTCCATACAATAAATACATTCAGTACATGTAAAATTCTACATTTGTTCATCGATGACTAAAAATAAATCAGCCAAGTTGTTTTAACTATTTATTGATACGAAATCTTATAATGGGAATTGTCCGTTCACTGAAAAAGAAAACAAAATAACAATAAACAGTAACACTCCATTTTTAACGAATCAGATATCACATTTTCAAATGTATAGGAAAGGTAAGAAGACCACGTTTTTCAGTTATCTATATAGAATCACGTACTGTCATTATTAATGATTAATTAATTCGACCGCATATAAGTGGCATCACTTATAGGAAGTACCGGAGCCGGCGTGGCTCAGTCGGTAGCGCGCTTGACTCTTGATCGTGAGGTCGTGAGTTCGAGACCAGCCGACGGCAGGTCGGTTTCCTGTCCTTCAGATTAGACAGTCAAAATGGAGGTCAAAATTTGAAGCCGTTCACCGGAATTTGGTGACGTCTCCATATGAGTGAAAGATTCTTGAGTGGGACGTTAAAAAACCAATAAACAAACAAACAAATATAGGAAGTATAAGTGAAAATATTAGCGAGACATAAATTTAGCGTTTTGTCCTAAAATATGGTACATTGTATATAATTTTAGTGAGAAGTAACTTTAGCGAAAATATTACCCTTACCTATCACGAGGAATGAATTGTTAGCGATAATTAATTACAGCGATCTCAACAACAACGCTAATAATGCCAAAAATTGAATCCTCGCTAAAAATTCTGCCTATACGGTATATCCATATGGGTGTATATTGCAAGCTTTTTACAATTTTAACATTGCTCCTGCTGTTGATACTAATCAAAGTATAAGTAGCTCATTCTAAACTTGCAACCCCGAGTTATGATATTGTTATTGAAACATATAACTCATGTGCCATATATAGAAGGTCTTCAAACTCGTCAGGGACCCCCTAACTATCTCCATGAATATAATATAAGGTCATTCCAAGTTTATTCTCTGTTTAGGGTCCGCTGATAGATAGGTTTTGAGACCATAAAACAGAAAATAAGACAAAATATGTAGTGGGAAAATTTGGAACAATGCTTTAAAGTGAACAGTTAAACATGAACATTTATTCTTAACACAGTGAAAACTAACATTTCATAGGCTATTATTAGTATATGCCAAAAATATGTTTTTTATAAGTTTAATTTTGTTTTTCTTTTGTTAACACATTAGTAAAAAATATTTAAGTGTGCATAAAATAGCATTTGCCTTGATGTTTTTTCTGTCATTTTGTGGTTTTTTTTCCTTATAGAAAGATAGGTTTTTTTATTAAAGGGTGGACGCTAAACGTAACAAAAATTTGGAATGACCTAATGTATGTGTGTGCATATGAATGTATACACTATACACGCAATTCAAGGTATTTCACAGACAATAATTACATATATAACCCACTTAAAGCATTGTATAACATGTATGGAGAACAGATCTAAAATAATATTGATTTATACATGCGTAGCAAACCAGTTACAATATTATATATATTTTAGTTTTGAGGGCCTCTATGGTCGTGTGGTTAGAGAATCACACTTTAAACCATGAAGTATCCCATCTACTCGGCGTCGATTCGACATCCACTGAAACCTAAGCAGATATTGTGAGAAACACTGCAAGTTTACTTGCGGAAGGCCGGTGTTCCTGGTACAGGTGAATTATGTAACCAGTTCTCTTTTCCACAATATAACTGGACAGGGACCTCCGTGGCCACGTGGTTAGAGCATTGCGTTTGTTTCTCACCTCCCATCAGACCGGGTTCGAGCATCAATGAAACCAATGCTTATTTTGTAAGAAAGCCGGTGGCCGGTGGTCTCTTCACCGGTAAAAATTTAACCGGGTTGTTTCATCTACAACTAAAAACTGGCAGCCACCATATAAAACATTGTTGAATGTGGTGAAAAACAACATTCAAAATTCAAAATTATAACTGACAAAATAATTTTCGTTTGGCATAATAAAAGAAATTTGAAATATCCTCTCACTCATTTGACAGTTCATACAGGAACATAAAATATATACCAAAAAATGTCTTCACACTGCCATGACCTGTCTGCACATACATCTGTTATCTACACAATGCCATCCACTAGAACAATGTCCGTGACAATCTGACGTTCTGTAGCAGGCTGTAATAATGATAGTATTTAATTAATTACTCACTATTCTACTCACACTTCATTGAATGGTACTGAGAATGCATCGATCTAATTAATGATGGTGTTGTTTTGATGTTGGTGTTGTTTGTTGTTGTTGTTGTTGATGATGATGATGGTGATGATGATGATGATGATGATGATCTCTGTTTTTATGTCAGTAGCTGACATTGAAAACGAAGAAATTCTCTTGGACAGATTTGAAATTGATAAAATGAAATACATATCATGATTGTATACAGATCCTCGCTGTATATAAATTGTCGTTCATCGAACATATTGTGGATTGGCTTTTTTATTGCGTTAATCGTAAATGACGACAAGTCCTTTAGCTTCACAGAGCATATTGCCACTAATCGTTTCAAATAAAATAAAACAAATACCAAAGTGTTAATCTTCGGGATGTCCAATATATATAAAATACAAATCTGGTGAATATTGGACAAACACGGACCTCTGGAAATCTTGAGGTTGGATCAAGTGTCATGGAGGAGTAAGCATCACCATTTTATAAACCGTATTCGACTGAATATTGAAACATACATGCATAATTATGATATCTCTGTTGCGTATAATAAATATATTGGGAACATCTCTATCCCCAGTTTCGTTGTATAAGATCTCTATCCTCAGTTTGGTTATATAAGATCTCTATCCTCAGTTTCGTTATATAAGATCTCTATCCTCAGTTAGGTTATATAAGATCTCTATCCTCAGATTCGTTATATAAGATCATTATCCTCAGTTTGGTTATATAAGATCTCTTATCCTCAGTTTCGTTATATAAGATCGCTTATTCTCAGTTTCGTTATATAAGATATCTCTATCCTCAGTTTGGTTATATAAGATCTCTTATCCTCAGATTCGTTATATAAGATCTCTTATCCTCAGTTTCGTTATATAAGATATCTTATCCTCAGTTTCGTTATATAAGATCTCTTATCCTCAGTTTCGTTATATAAGATCTCTATCTTCAGTTTCTTTATATAAGATCTCTATTCTCAGTTTTGTTATATAAGATTTCTATCCTCAGATTCGTTATATAAGATCTCTATCCTAAGTTCGTTTATATAAGAAAATTTCGT
Organism: Atrina japonica; assembly: GCA_030159075.1. Lineage (NCBI taxonomy): Eukaryota > Metazoa > Mollusca > Bivalvia > Pterioida > Pinnidae > Atrina > Atrina japonica. The sequence continues at coordinate 3,752 of BROG01001112.1, forward strand.
TGATCTGTTTGTTTGATTGTTGTTTGACATCCCGCCGAGAAAATTTTACCTTTATGGAAATGTCACCAGCTTTAGGTGAAGTGCCACAAATTTTAGTCTGCACTTTGGACCTACGCCAATGCAGTTTTACATGTCACGCCTTCCACGACTCGGGAACTCGGTTTTAAGTCTCGACCAAAAGACCCGTTACTTTCACTCCATATTCCGATCGCTTGGCTAAGGAACAGTCACTACCATTTTCAGTGACTTTAGTATGATCTGGTCTGGGAATCGAACTCGAACGCGTCTGAGTCGAACACTCTACCACCATGCCACTACAATCGGTTTTCTTTGTAAAAGTGCCACCAACTGTAGATTTGGACACTACATTTAATTTGGCCATCAGAGTGGGTCTTTGTGTTTTAGTTGTGATTAAAAACTACGGATCAGTCTTCAAATTTGAAATCATCACTTTGTTTCATCATTTTAGCAATTCTATATTAGCAAACTTTAAAACTTTCCTAACATAATAAGTGAGACCACTATGTAATAAAACATAAAATAATATATTTTCTGGTGGTTAAATGAGTAAATTTTTAATATTAAATCAAAGCTCCTTTTATCAAAAGACATAAAAACCCAAATAGATAAAAAGAAAAAAAATTCTGGTCTAAAGTTGCAAAACATCAGCTCGCGGTGATTGTGGTTGAGCGTTCAAGTCATAAAGCTGTAGATCCCGGGTTCGATTACCGATATCGTGTAAATCCTAGCACTAAAATGTTACATAGTAAATACTGAAGAAGTACCAACTGATATTCGAAACTCCAAGTCCATTACAATATAGCAAATTATATATAACCACGCTATCAATACAAAGAACAATTGCAAATACCAAACAGGATGGCACCATGTGTCCGAAAGGAGTCAGCACTCCCTGTTCGCATGCCATACTCGTCGCAACTGCTTTCTGAAAACATCTAGAGTTCGGTGAAAAGGTCAAGTTCGGTGAACAGGCCAAGCTCGGTACAAAGGTCATCAGTTAGTTTGAGATCTCATAGGCGAAAGTGAGTCATTGTATATGGTCGTGATTGTTCCTTCTCTAAATGCTCGACATTAAGTCAAAGGTAAACACCAAAGGTAGCCGGCGACAATTTGGGACGAAGTGTAACCGCATATCTTGTTGCCTAAATGGCCTGACTTTTAAACGGAAAGCTCGACACATATTGTCACTGGCAACAATGGGCGATGGGCCGATGTACCGATGGGCGATATGTTGAGTGAGAGATTGCGTAAGTTGTTGACGGCAGCAATATGTGCAGAGGCTACAATAAATGTCTTAACTAAAAGCAGAGTATGAACTTACAGTGTCCGTTATCCTGAGTACATGTGCACTCGTGATTAACACATGCTACGTTCCAACCAGAATCACAGCTGACGTGTTGGCATCTGTCTTCACGGAAGCACATTTCACTGCTGATTACAGCTGTAAAATAACAATAATGCTAAAAACCATACTAGCAATAAACAATAACAACAACGACAACAACAACAACAACAATGACAACAACAACACTAATAATAGAATATTTGCAATTTTTAAAAATGAATAACATTTTGTTTCATCACGTTAGGTAGAACTCACTCCTGTTAAATATAATTCTTATGTCTCACGGGATGGAATAAAAATGACATTCATAAAAAAAACTGCCAAATATCCTCTTTTTATTTTTTTTAACATTATTACAACAGGAACTCATCATTTAACCTGGAGCACTACAACAATTCATGAAAACTCGAGTCCTGTTGGAACTTAGGCTGAATTTGTGAGGACGTTGTGAGGAAAGCCGGTGGTCTCTTCCCTGGTCCTCTAATCCACTATTAAAAACAGACTGCCATCATATCTCTAAAATCGTTATAATTGGAGCTCAACTGATGAAGTCTAATTGACAGAAACAATCGTCTTGAGCATTATAACTTTGGTATTGTGTTTATAATATCTATTGTGGCGTAAAACACAGCAATCAAACAAATGAAAACAATTCCTTAACACTCATACTCATTGTGACATTTTGTATACAGTATAACCTCGTTATAATGCCACCATTTGTTCAGATCAAATTTGGCATTATAAAAGGGTTTGTCGAAAGGTTGAGGGAAACCTTAAATCGAATTTTTAAGAAAATTGGAAGACCTGGCGTAAACCAAGGTGGCATATGAAACGAGGGGCAGATTTACTATATATAAATATATTTGAATCATTATTTAAAGGTGTATTAGCTGTGTTTACCAGATTTTTTCCTATTTTTTTCTACTTTTACTACTTGTACTTGATGTACGATAACAAATAAGAGCTATACACAGGCACAAAGATCTTACATTCCTATATAATTTGTAAAAATAAGGTCAGATACAGTGTGGTATTTATTTACAAATAGTAAGGCTGAATTAATAATTTGCAAGTGAATAAGTGCTAAACTGGGTTTCTCAAGTAACTGTCACAAAATATATAGGAATTTAAGAATTCTTATGCCTGTGTATATCTCTTTTTCATTATATATCAATTTACATAGTAAAAAAGGAAATAATTTTGTTGTTGAAAAAAACCCAAAGCTAATGCCCCTTAACGTTTAATGATATTACTAAAAATGTTTGAGTACATACTCGTATTTGGAGTACCACATTCAAGTTATATTTTATTTTCCTTGGCAAATCGTAAATTTGACTGAATGCTTTTATGTGAATACAAAAATAAGAATAAAGTATTTTCCTCTATTAATTCTAGAAATATTCTTGTATAATGTCCAAATAATGAAATTAATATTGTGCTTATATACTCAAGTATTTTGCTCCTGACGAAGTTAAAAAAAACTTACCAATACAGAAAATGGCGAAAACTGCAATTATGGCTTTCATATTGATCATAAACGTTAAAACAGTCCGTTCAGAAATACGGCGTTTATCTGTTCATCCGTTTATATACAGGCTCTGTTTGTGTTCGTTATCACTGGTATTCAGGTACGTGATGTAATATTCGTGATTTTCGTCGGTTCATGTTGATTATAAGAGAGATCAGGAGAATTATTAAAAGTACAAGATCACGCTCGAAAACCTATTTAGGGAAGTTAGGTCACGACTGAAAACCTAGTTTGTGTTGACTGCTAGTGATCAATCAGGAGGAATGCTTTCATCCCCACACCGCTCCGGACAATGTATCAGTAACTACTTAAAAGTGCATTAGCTGTGTTTGGACAAAAATATTTCGCGTTTTTTCTACTTTTACTACTTGTACTTGATGTACAATAACAAATAAGAGCCATACATAGGCATAAAAAAATCTTATATTCCTATATATTTTGTGAAACAAGGCCGGCCAGGTCCAATGTGGAATATGCATATACAAATAGTAAGTTTGAATTAATCAATTGCCAAACTGGGTTTCTCTAGCAGTTTTCATAAAGTTAATAGGAACTCAAGAATGTTTATGTCTGTGTATATTTCTTTTTGTAATTGTATATCAACTAAGTAGCAAAAATGAAAGAAAACTGATAAAACACAGCTTATGTCCCCTTTAATGGTAAAAAGTACAGAAATAGGTTGTTATTTTGAGTATAATATAACCTCTAGTTTTATACTTCTTTGATTTAAAAATAATAATCCTTCAAAATAGACAACAATAAAAATTTATTTCGTGAATAAACAAATTAGTTTGTCATTTATTATTACTCGTGTTGAAATAAAGTTTGACCATTAAACACCTAATAAGATTGAAATTCAATAAAAAGTATTCTGTAAATTTCGTCGTGAAATTAATCTAGGTTTTTTGCTATCGTCGTCGTCACTGTTATTGTTGTTTGATAAAGTATTTGCCAGATATCATAGATATGCGTTTCGGTTTTAGTTAGGTTAAATATTTTTATTCTCTATTTTTTCCAATCCTTTTAAGCGACTAATGTTTTTATTTGTATCAAGAGTCGTGTAGGCAATTTTATGACATTTTTTTTTAATTTTAGTGATATAGGATTATTTTAAAAAGAAAATGTGAAGGGTTCCATATCGATAAAATTGATAACATTCATTTATCAGCATTTTATCAGTTATATGTATAATTAGTACCTGGCTCGTTATCCAGTTGTCAGTAAGTAAGCCGCCATTGGGGAAAGAAGCACAGATTATGGTCTATTTCTCTATGTTCAATAAATTGAGTTTCAAAGTGGGTTAAATTTCATTTCCATTAACAAATTTAATTCCGTAAAAGTTGAATTCTTACATCGGACTATATTTCCTAATGCGAATGCATCAACTGATATACAGACACTTCGCTGCCCACACGGATGTTTGATTAGCGTATAGTTTGTATAGTTTTTATTCAGGTTATTTTGCAATGACCCGGAAAAAATATAGAATCGATGTTTTAATACATAGTAAATGCTTGGGTTTCATTCATTAGATATATCATAAAGCATAAATAGTTTTTCTGGTCAGTTCTTAGCGAGAAAATGATAAACGTATCAAAATCCGTCTAAAGAGTAACCACTGTAAAAAGATCTAGCTAATCACTGCTGAAATAGAGAAAAATATTTCTTGTCTATACACGATCAAATACCGAGTAAAAAGCCCTTTGCCCAAGCGATTGTTATGATATCAGAGTACCAAATGTGTATATGACTAAACATGGTGTTTCCGAACCATGGTAAAATAAACATGGGAATTGGTATTTATTGACATATTTGATAAAAGCTTTCCCATACCCAGTGGTCATTTTAAGGGATTTGGCTCATTTAAAAATTATTTGGTCATAAAATGTTTTAGAAAATCCAAGTTTTGGCCCTTTGATGAAAACAAGGCCATTTCCTTTGGTTTATGTTTTAAAATGTATTCTTAAAAATGGGATGAACTTCACAACAGGAATCTTTCTCAAAATAGGTAAAACGTTTGAATGTTCACACTTGTCAAATTGATGCTTGGTAGGGGTCAGTAAAAAAGAGGCTAATCATTGCGTTGACCTAAACACACGATCAGTATTTTCTGTTGGAGTACTTAGGTATGGTGATGCGACCTTGATGTTTCCCATACCCAAATCATTTAGGTCATTTAAAGATGTTCCAAGTTTTGACGAAGCCTGAAGCTTTTTCACAACTACATAGGAATTTTCTTACAACATTCACTAACATCTAAGTATACAAAAAGTCAACGGGTTTTGAGTTAATGAGCTTTGTTTTGTATCTTGAACTCATACCCTATTTCATTTAAAGGGCCATTGTTATTGTATATCTAGTAAAAAAAGAAAAACAAAATTTTGAAAAAAAAGCTAATGCCCCTTCCAGCGGTCGGTAAAGGCTCGTTTATGAAAGATTTCAATTTCTCTCACGAATTTGTAGATAATAACTTTTAGCAATAACGTAAATCAAATCTAATACAAGTCTAATCGTTCATTACTAGTAGGCTTTCAAAGATGTAGCATGTCTTGAACTTTTTAGAGTTCCTATCGGTACTCCCATTTAGTTCCCTTACTTGAAGCCACACTCCTTTGTCATATTTTGTTGAAATCTGTCTGGGGTTTTAAATAAGAAGTCGTTGAAATGGGAAAACTTAACGGACGGACGATAGACCACGGTAAATGGGCCATAGCAATATATCACTTGGTCCTTTAGGTCAGGTGAACTGAAAATGCAATTCCTTGCATCTAGGTCATAACATCACTTTTCGTAAAGAATATTTTTGTGAGGTTTTAAAAAGCATAAGTAAACTGTATTCTTGACAAAAAGGTCAATTTGAGTCAATAGTGACCTTGTCAAAAGTGACATTGCATCGAGTCAATATGACGCATAGCCTTCAAATTTCGAACAATTTTTCATTGAATGGGCCATGGGCCGAATACACTATTATGGACAGATGGTTGGACGTCGTTGTACCACAAAACATCATACCAAAGGACGCATCCATGTATAAAGATAATGTAAGAAATTTTAACCAATGGTAGTACATAAAAGATAAAATGACAATTTAGCAAACAAATTAATTATTCAAATTCTGGAAATTATGCCAAATCATTCCCTGTTCAGTATTCTATCATTATTATACCATCATTTACTTACTTTCTTCCTAAGGAACCAGCACCAACAAATTCTGTAATTTGCTCAAGTGCAACTCATTAACAAAAGATCAAAACAAACAGTATCTGTCCATTTTTGTGTTTATAGTAAACATAGTAAACAATAACTCAGATTTTGAAAAAGGATACGAGTTTAAATAATGAAGAAAGAAACTTGAGTACCCACACTACAAGTTGAGTATGAGGAAGAATAAAACGCGGAATATATCACGATTTTTTTATATATTTAATCTTAAAAGACATGAACCACAAAACAAATAAAAATCACAGAAAGGAATCGGAAACTAGAGAGTAAGGGCCCATACTGCAACTTTGTCAAGCATCTCTAGTTACAACAGATAAACAGAGTCGATTTGTTTGCAAGTCGATTCCTTCACTGGATATTCCTATCAGAAACAATTCGTCATTCGCATCGTGTGAAATCAGGTCGTGTGAAATAGGCCTACTTATGTAGGTTACGTACCAATCAGTCATCATGGTTCCCAGCCGATTGGTAAAAAAATGTCAAATAAAATGGCTACTTTCAGTTGTTATGAATGAATATTAGCTGTCTTGTAAGTCACACTCAAACTTTCTATAGTATATCCCATTAATAATATATCAGAATTCAAACGCAAAATCGTTGTAAATACATTATACAGCATACTCATGGGCGCGGCCATTTTCATTTTCAATTCACATTTAACCTTCCGGTTACCAAGCAGACGAATATTCTAAAATAACTTAAAAACAAATCTGACACTTATTCAAAATTTTCCATATCACTAGTTTCTTTCAAAATGATATGAAAATAAGAAAATAAACCTTAATTCCATTTAGTATTTCCGGACAGAAAAGGGGAACTACTTCTCGTCTCACACAGCTGTTTAGCTGTTACGTCATATAAAAAAACTCCTACCGCAAAGCCAATTACATAGAATGAATTTCGTAACCATCTGACTACAGATTCACAGAAAATGGTAATATATATAAATATAAGGACTGTTTTTCATTTTTTGGAATGCATCGAGTATAAATGCAATGGATTATGGAAAAAAATTCAATGTGCAGCACTTCGTGCTCACAGAATTTTTTTCCATAATCCATTGCATTTATACTCGATGCATTCCAAAAAATGAAAAACAATCCTTAAGAGTATCCAGTGAGGAATAAAACGTTTTTCGTATGCAGCTTGTCATAACCGAAAATAGGGTAGAATCTTCCGTATGATAATCAAGAGGTTACTGTGCCATCTTATATTAATAGGAAAATACTGTATATATATATACACATACATACAGTAAAACCTGCCAAAACGGACACCCTCTGATAATGGACAGTTTGTCTAGATCCCGATTTACATTGTTATATAAGACTACCAGTCTGCTTTAAATAAACTGACACCTCTCTTACCAGAACAAAGTTGTTGGCACCAATATGCATAATTTATTTGTATTTAACCTTAAATTAGCAGACGTCCTCCTATGATCGACTTCTATTGCCACAGGCAAATTCGTCCTAAGCCATACGTCCAAAGTTCTATTTTGAAACACTTATTTCCTGCATTACATTGGAACTCTGATTTTAAGAGATTGTGTTGATTATGCATATGAATGTTTTAGCAGTGAATGGTCATCCTTCATTCAGTGGACACCTCTCTATAACAGACAATTTGATTCATCTGCTTAGCACAGGTTTTACTGTATATATATATATGTGTGTTATGCCTCCTCCAGTATAGTGACATGCCAAATTGATGCAACCATTTTCTTTATAAGTTACTTTTTCTCAATATATTTCACATAAAACCATTTTCTTTTCAATTTCCCCAATTAACCATTATTGTTTTGAAGTTTACATGTTTGTTTTGTTATAAATTATCATTGGTTCATTTTATAGCACTGATGATTTTTGCGGGATACAAACTTTTAATGTTTCTTTTTAATGTGTTTTATAGGGAATGTTGACATAAAGAAATCGGTTTTCTGAATCTGAAAAACAGAAAATTTGAACATAAGAAAATACACAATAAAACTGTTAGATGTTTGAGTTTTATTGTATAAGTTTTGTCAAAATTGTTTTAGAAATGACTTTAGATGAATGTTTTGAAAAATTGTGAATTTATATGAAATATAGAGAAAAATAAAAAGTTGCATCTATTTTACATGTACAGATTGACTGTACAAGAACCATGTATAGTTTATTTTGTTTTTCTAGAATGTAAACACAACAAACATCAAATCTCTTGTTTCAAGTTTATTACATTTTTTCAATGCATCAAATGTTTATTTCCCTTTCTTGGTCTTCAGTTTCCTCATGTAAAATTCTAATTCCTTCCCTTCCAGGATATATCCATCACAGCGTCCACATTGACCAGGTCTGGATGCTACTTTAGCTACAAGGAAAAAATATATATATTGAAATAAAACACTCAACTGGAAACTGACGTTACTTATGGCATCATTTACTGCAGACTTAAATAACAGGAAGTCAGAGTAACTATGACAAAGCTAAATCATTGGAGAAACAGTGTTAAAACAACACCTGTACATTTCTCCTGGCTTCATGATAATTTCATCACACTTCCTTGGCATACTGTTAAAGGACATTTTACGGTTGGTCTTTGTTTATGGAAAAAAAATTCATACGGTGTCACAAATTGAGATTGTTTTTGTTGAGAAAGAATCATCTTAAAAATTTATTCATTTATCATATTTGCCTCTTTTTGCCTCACTTTAGATCTGGAGCTCTCAAGATTTGAACACAAACTAATAATTTTCTTCTTATTAGCATGAAGTCTCATGGTATGTGGGGTTTTGTCATAAAATATTTTCAGGATGCACAAAATGAATAAAATTGAGTCCCTAAAGATGCACTATAAATTTGTTTATTTGAATTAATTTTGAATATAAGACTGAAAATATCTGCCATGAGTTTCTTGATTGACTGCTTATTTATTATGATAATCTACTTTTTAATTCATGAATGCAAGCTTTTATCACATTATTACATCGCAGGGAGAAGAAAGGTCCAATGTCTATATATGGATTGCCTGTTTTGATTTGAAATGCATTTCATTATTGGAATATATCAAGTCCCTTGAACTTAACAGAGACTTACAAATTTATATCTTGTGGGTCACAGGGACTTGCTAAGATATGATTCCCAGGGTGTGGACCTGTGGTTTCGTGATATATTTGCATTGGTCTTATTTACACCATCTTTGATGTGCAACACATCTAGGTTGTGTCTTACAGCAGATATTTTCGAATCTACCATACTCAAGAATTCCTATATACTTTCAAAATATTTTCAATTCTCCTAACTAATTTCATTAATATATTAATTGTGATTTTTCTACATGTAATACATCACAATTTTTTTGTTAATAGAAATATTATAAGATTGAATTAACTTTTATAAAATTTTGATTAGTTCGTAGTTTGACATTCCTGCAAGAATTCTGCACTTGTATGGAGGTGTTGTGTCACATATCTTAACCTGTGCTATGGACTGATGCCAATGTAGTCAATGCAATGATGTTTCTTTTACGTGCTACAGAACCTCAGTTTAAGTCTCATCTGAATGACCTGTGACTTTCACTTTATATGTTCAGCGCTTGGGGAAGAACAGACACTACCATTTTTAAATGTGTTTGGTATGAACCAATAATTGAACCAGAAACCTTCCGATTAAAAGTAAAACGCTCTAACACTGGATCCTTAAATAAAAAAATTTAATTTAATCCTTCATTTTTATTAAATCCTTTTTTCAGAAAAACTGACCATGGCAAATAAGTTGGAAATTAATCGCTCTAGGCAATGTAATGCAAAGTCTTAAAATCTATTAATAATCCAATACTAGTATCAGATTCTCATTACTTCACCAGTTTCATTTTGGTCAACTTTAATTGACTTATAAACAGTTAATAGATTTGCTTGTCACAAAGGATCAAACCGGAGACGCATCGGTGAAAAGTGAGTGTGTTAACTACTACGGTATTTGACTTACCATAGACTCTACCAGTAGAGAACTCATCTTCTAAAGAATGATCAACTTTCGCTAACTTTTGTCTCTCTTCGTATCTCTTCTTTAGCTTCTTTGATGCACTGTCTAACTTCTTCAAAACGCTCTCTTCAGCCTCAGACTACAAAATAGAAATTCAAAAATTCAAGACACAAGATTTGGGTTCCATTCGCAATGCAAATAATTATCAAGTAACGACAAGTAAATTTGATTTTTTTGTCCAGCAGAACAAAGGCTGAAATTTACAGCATCTGTAATGGCATTAATAATTTACCAACACAAAATTTAGGAATTTGAATTTTGTGTTGTTTTTTCACTCCACACTCAACCATTTTTCAGTTATATGGTGGTGACAAGTTTATGTGATGATTAAAAGACCCCCCGATTACTACGTAATCATATCTTGTAAACAGAGTAACCAGGAAATTTATGTACTTATGCTAAACTTTTCTACCTCTTTACATATCACAGAAAGTATCATAACTGTCAAATACTGACCACAATCAAGCTCCACCTAGAATCATACTGAACTTTACTGACAGAATAGCCCACTTGGTAGAGTACCAGATCTTCAACATAAAGATCGTGCCAGATTTTTAGAGGCCATTCTCTTGTCCAAACAGTTCTATGCCTAGATGGAGGGATATGTGGTCAAGGATTTGCAGTTTGATACCTTTGTTGAATTGTACAAGAGTAGTGGCATGTAAAAAGCCATTGGAAATATGGATCACTCAAGAAGAACACAAGCCAGACATCTATCCCCACCTCACAGCAATGATGTGTAACAAGGGCTTTAAGATTGTTTGTTTTATTTGTTTATTGTTGTTTAATGTTCCACTCAAGAATATTTCACTCATATGCAGACATCACCAAATGCCAGTGAAGGGCTTCAAATTTTGACCTATGCTTGGCACTTAAGGCCATTGAGCAGTGAAGGTCCTTTAAAGTGCCGACACCTATTGGGAAACAGGACCTTGGTTTTTACTGTCTCATTTGAAAGACAGGAAACAAACCTGCCATAGCTGGACCCAAACTCACGACCAAGAGTCGTGCACGCTACAGACTGAACCAAGTTGGATCTGGGCTTTAAGTAGTCACGCCACTTGTTGAATCAACCCGAAGCAAGCATACCAAACTTTTTAAAATTTTAGGAAAGAAATAAGTCCTTTGATGGATCGCTGCAAATTGACCGACGGATCAAACAGCCCCCATCCCCTGATCTTAAATCGCGGAGGTATATATAGAAAGTACATGTTACTGTTAGTATTCACTGCAGACTGAGAAACAGGAAGTCAGTGTAACTATGACAAAGCTAATTCACTGGAGAAAGTTAATCAGTGTTAAAACAACACTTAAACATTTCTCCTGGCTTCAGTTTCATTTCATCACTCTTCCAAAAATCTCCTATAATTCAAAAGAACAATTAAAAGTACTCCAAATTCATCAAATCCTAGCAGAAGTCGTCCATGTAACAATGTACGAAACATCAGGTAATTACCCAAAACATCGTCCATGCAACAATGTTCCAAACATCAGGTAATTACCCAAAACATCGTCCATGCAACAATGTTCCAAACATCAAGTAATTACCCAAAACATCGTCCATGTAACAATGTTCCAAACATCAGGTAATTACCCAAAACATCTTCCATGTAACAATGTTCCAAACATCAGGTAATTACCCAAAACATCGTCCATGTAACAATGTTCCATACATCAGGTAATTACCCAAAACATTGTCCATGACAATGTTCCATACATCATACCCAAAATATAAGTTTTTGACCAAGTATATATGACAATCTACAAAAAAGGAGAACATTAAAAAAAATGGTTAACTGAAAAACCGTTGAAGCCTGGGTTTGTTACCATGGTAACAGTTCACAGGAAAACCCTTCACAATGTAAATGAAAATTTAATCGACATTTTCTGATAATTTGGGGATATTTACTGGCTAAGAAATTCATAATCTAATGCATTTATCTGAACCATAACAGAGTAACATGTATTTCATTTTCCTTTGTATGGGAAGGTTGCCATATCTGGCGACAAATCACGTAGAAAAAAAGTTACACAAAATATATATTCCTGGGTATGACAATTTACATGCAATGTGAAGAACCATCAGACTTGTGTATACATCAATTCTTCTCAGTCGAAAGATGGTGATAGATTGAATCATCACCTAGTTCTTTTTATCAATGTATTTCCTAAGCATTTTTGTTTATGGGACAGGCTATCAATATGGATGATAGGTAATTGTTCATTGGTTGAATATTGCATGCAGTGAAAAGTCATGCATGAGTAGTTGTTGACTGATAGTAAATGTGTATTGTAAAGTCATTCGAAGCCTCGAATGTGAACTGTCCACACTATTTTTCTCTCCTCCCTCCCACCCACCCCACGTAAACAAAATCTTGAATTCTTTCTAATGTACTTATTTTTCTTTGCAGTTTATGTAATTATTTGTTCATTTCTATGGTGATGATGGTATTGATCAAGTTAAAGATGACAATGATTTTTTAGGATGTAATGGAATGGACCATATGAGATTTATTTATGTACTATGCTTATGGTGATATATCTTAGAATTTTTCACTCCATATCCAATAAATGCATTGTTTATTTTATAAATGATTTATGTCCGTTTCAGTAAAATGAATTAAGAACACACTTGGTTAGTCCCTAGGTTGATAATCTATGCTTGGAACAAGGAAGCATCACTTATAAAGAACCTTCAGATTAAGTAAATACATCACAAACTTTTAAGCCGAAAGATGGTGTTAAGTGATTTAATCATCATTGGTTCTCAACGAGCATTGTGCCTGCTGATATCGACACTATACTACACCAATAAATTCTAGCCTATTCCATTTACTCCAAAAGATACATATGGACTGGTCCAAGTAATTGATTTATGGAGGAGTCCAATTTTTTTTTTGGGGGGGGGTGGGGGTTGGGGAAAGGTGTGGTTGACGAGATAATTGTAGACTCATCAACCCCTGAAAAACAATGGTCTCTTATGTAAGTCAATGACTTACACCAGTCCAAATGTGTCTTTAGAGGTGAATGAGTTAAATTGCTGCTATCCTTTCTTCCTTGTTCAATTCAGGGTTGAAATTGTCAAACAATGCTAAAATAATTAAAACACAAATTTTACAAACCTTCATTTTCTGTCTTTTTGTCAGGCTAATGTTTGATTGAAGGGGCAATGATTAGAACCCAGCCTCTGAACAATGGAAACAGTTTATCTTCTAGGTAACCCCCTAATCTTTATCTCTGTATTATAGCATTGGGAAAAATAATATTCATTGGGGAGGGTAACCTTAAAAATGGAAAATTGTTCGATAGATATGGACTTCTACTGAGTCAAGTTTTTATAATTTATAGGCTTATCTAGAGAGAGAGGGTTTAATTAAAACTGTACAAAGAAAAACATTTTCTGGAATTAATTTTTTACCGGTAAAAAGTTACAAGGGTTAATAGAGTTAGTGTTAATTCATTTTTGTTTTGCACAGAATTTACAAAATTATGTGTTACACACATTCTCACAGGAATTAGAATTTACTTGTAAATTAATTCTTATTGGGGATATGACTCAATTTCATCTATAAATACAATGAAACATATCCAACATAAACAATTTTTCTTTATTTACCCATAAAAAATATACTTTGGGCCTCCGTGCCTAAGTGGTTAGAGCATAGTGCTTTGAACCATGAAGTCTCTCACTTTTGGTCAGCGCAGGTTTATGCCCCGCTGGAACCTGAGCTGATTTTTGTGACAAAGTTTGACAGTTTAATTGTCCTTTCCCGGGTATATTGTAACGGGGTTCTCTCCTCCAACAATGCAAACTGGTTGCCACCATATAACTGAAAAATTGTTGAGTGTGGCGTAAAACACTATTGAAAAAAAAAAAAGGTAAAAAATATTAGCAGGTTACGTATCTCAATGAAAATCCATTTTTTTCGGGGGTTGGCATTTGACAGTAAGTAAATTAGTCTGCTGATGCCAGTTAAAACTTTCTCTTGTTAGGTACTTTTCATAAAACTGGCAAGAACCTTCAGATTAAGTAAATACATCACAAGCTTTTCAGCCGAAAGATGGTGTTAAGTGATTTAATCATCATTGGTCCTTCACGAGCATCATTCCTGCCAATATGGACACTATACTACACAAAAAGATTCTATCTCAACCCATTTACCCCCAAAGACACATAAGGACTGGTCCAAATAATTGATTTACAGAACAGTTCATTGTTTTGGGGTTTTTTTTTTGGGGGGGGGGAGGGGTGTTAGATGATTTAATCATCAAATTGCTCTAGTCCTTTCTTTCTTTTCCAATTTAGTCATTTCCTTTTTCCATTCCGTGATGAAATTGTAAAATAATGCTAAATAAATCAAGCACAAATATTACAAACCTTCCATCTCTTTCGTTTTATCAGCCCAACCTTTGAGTTTATCTTCAGTCCCCTTGCTCTTTATTATCATATTATAGCATTAGGAAAAATAATATTAATTTTGGGAGAGTACCCTAAAAATTGGAAAATTGTTTGAAAGATTGGATTGTTTGTTTGTTTGTTGTTGTTTAAAGTCCCACTCAAGAATATTTCACTCATATGGTGATGTCACCAAATGCCGGTGAAGGGCCTCAAATTTTGGCCTATGCTTGGCACTTACGGCCATTGAGCAGTGAGGGTTCTTTAACGTGCCGACACCTACTGTCACACCGGACCTTGGTTTTTACTGTCTTATCTGCATGACAGGAAACCAACCTGTCGCCGGCTGGACTCACACCTCACGATCAAGAGTTGAGCATGTTACCGACTGAGCCATGCTGGCTCTTGAAAGATTGGAAACCATTATTCAGTGAACTAAACCTTTTAAACTAAAACCTTAATTTGATAGACCCAAGTAGTCAAAACACAAAGACAAGAACCATCAGATTACTTTTATGCATCAAAGCTTTTTCAGCCGAAAGATGGTGTTTATAAAATTTAATCATCATAAGTTCTTATCAAGGGGCATAACTCTGAAATAACATAACATGAATGAAATGGGTCACTGTGGAGCAAATAATGTGGTACACATGGTTAAGAGCAATATGTCCAAATATAAACCATAAATCAAATCAGAATTATGTTGATATTCAAAGTCTGGCCATTTTATAAGTCACAGAATCACAACTACATCTATGAAAAATTTCAATTTCCATTTATAACTCATCTTCCCAGCAATCCGAACAATCATGATTAGATGTACTCAAGTTACCTGCAAACTGATAAATTGTACAATTTCATCACAAAACTACAATAATGTTGAAAGTTTTGGGGCCATTTTTATACATCTAACTATTTCAAATAATTGGTCAAGACTTATTTAAATAATCATCCAGAAAATACCTTGATTTAAAGCCTTGTTGAAAGGCACATAACCAAACGATGAATCTGAAAAAGCCTTATTGGTCACACAACCACATCTATCTACTAAATCTCTGACCCCAGGGTCAAATCTGAATAGGATTGTTTACGTGTACCAAGATATAATGCCTTGTTATTCCTGTATTTTGTGATCCAAGATCCATCACTGTATTAATATTTGTGCTTTACACGTATATCAAAAACTAACAGTGTGTATATAAAAACAAAAACCAGAGAAAAAGAAAATAACAAGAAACTTTGCTACAAAGCAGGCCAATTTTGTAAGGGCTAGCAGTGATTACCATCTAGCAGTTTAACTCATCAACCCCAGAAAAACAATGGACTCCTCTGTACATCAATGACTTAGACCAGTCCAAATATGTCCTCGGGGGTGAGCGAGTTAATATGTCTAACATGGAAGTTTCAGAGTGCATGATATACCCGTCTACCTTGAGGTCTTTTCAAATACATTGGAAATGAAATATGAGACTTTTAATACCATGTTAGATGATCAGTTTTCAATATAAAATCAGTCAGCATCTCCAATCTGCATAGTAAAATTTCTTTCAAAATTTTAATTAACAGAAAATTATAAATCCATTTGGTTTGTTTATACACTAGGAAGAATTTTTGATTTAAACTATGGTGACCTACACTTTTTTTAATTATCAAACTTCAATTTTTTTTTAGGGGGGGGGGGGGGGGGGGAGGAAAATATTCTTTCACTTAGATTTATTCGTATGGCATACTAGAAATATAAATATACTGAGGTATAAATTTATGTCACAAACCTTTATTCTTACAACAATGATATCCATATTAACTTGCGATCAGAGAAAAAGACTTCATTAGTGCCACTTTCCACACAAATATCAAATCAATATTAGAGGCATTGCAAAGAAAAGGTGCAGAAAGGTGCAGAAAGGGATATTTTTAAAAAATTTACTAAGTCAAGGGGCCATAACTCCATACAACCAAATATCAACTGTTATTTTTCAAATATTTACGTATTTCCAAGAACCATAACTCAGCAACAGAAAATCAGAATTTAATAAAAATCAAAAGGGAGCTTGCATTTATGGTTAGAAACAAACTATAAAAAAATTCATTGAAATCTGTTGAGGTGTTTCTGAGTTATCATGCGAAGTGTGGACGACGTACGGATGGACAACGGTATACCATAATACTTTCTGTCAAAATTGACGGGCGTATAAAAAGTGGAATTTTACCTAAAGACCATAAATATTCAGTCCCTTGAAAAATTCTCAATGAGTATTAGCTAAGTACAGACCCTAACTAAAAACTACGGGTCAGTCAGTTTGGTGATCTCAATACCAAGGTTCCAGTGTATCTTATGCTAAAATACATGCGGCCCAGCTGTCTAAAAACCCATCAGGTATAACGATTTGTGTACATCAGTCAACATCAGCCGAAAGATGGTGATTTGAGTTTATTCATCATAAAGTTTCAGACAACTGTGCCCGTCCTACCTACAACATGGCTGACCCAGAGGTACGGAAATTGAGAATTCTGGTTACCCTACTCATTCACCCCTAAAGACACAGAAGAGTCCATTGTTTTTCAGGGGTTGATTACTTAACAACACTAAATACAACTTTTGAAAAGAACTTGGCCCATATGCTCAAAACACACAATTTTTTTTAAGTCTGAGAATATTCTCAACTTGGCTTGCTCAGCCAATTGGCTTCCAGAAGTAGCTGAAGATCAGTAAAATTCTCAAACAATACCTAAGTTTTGATCAAGTGGTCCCTGACCTACTGGATTCTGAGAGAGAGTTTGAAAGTTTACGCACACCAATACAAGAATGACTGGCCACAGATGATCATAATGCGTCACACTCAAATGACCAAAAGCACACACACACACACGTATCACTACGATGACCCTTACCAATTTAACTCCAGTTTTACGTCCTAGAGGTTTAGCATAGTGAGCCTCATACCACTGTCGGAATGGCGTGGCATCAATCTGTACAATACAGGACTTGACCAGTGTCTTTGTTCTGACCAATTCATTGTTACTAGCGTTATACACAACATCAATGATACGGGTCTTACGAGATATGGCTGAAAAGAGAAAAGCATTTGAAGCATTTTAGCCAACATAACATGAGGCAAATCAGCTGATCTCCATTACATGCGATCAGTAATTAAAAAATAAAATATAAAATACTAGTGCTGACAAATAAGTTGAAAATCAAAATCGATCAATCAATAGCATCAATTAATTGATCGGCTGATAATCGGATCAGTAACTACTTGTGTTATTTTGCATAATCTTGAATTGTAGCTTACTGTATAATTATATCACTATAAATTAAATTCCATTATTAATGTGCACGTTTATTTTTTGTCATTTCCTATAAAACTTGATTATGAATAAAACCCCAGACATGACGTGAGCAGTCTTATCAAAGCTTGGTTTGAAATTAAGATAAAAGAAAAACAAAAAACTTATTACAATAGATTATGAAATCTAATATCGGTTGTCTAGAATTGACTACTGTTCCAACTGATGATCGATTAAAAAAAATCACCGTGACAACACCAGTATAAACCCATTCACACGGTAATACACTGAACTAATTGGGAACTTTTGAGTTAGCCTGGATTACCTTTATGATCCTGCATTTCTTTGCGCATTCTCAAATTTGTTCCTCATATGTTCTTCCGGTTTTCATATTTACCTTCGCAATGTATGTAAACTAAATGGAAATATTTTTACTTTTTAGCGCATTAAATTTATTTTATATAAAGAAACCCCGGAGACTCTTTAAACATACCACAGTGGGTTTATTTAGCCGAACGCCAAATTACTGAAATGTAGGAGGAGGAAAAATGTGCTGACAGACCGGGAATCGAATCCAGGACCTTCCAAGTGCTTGCAGGGCACTTTTACCCACTGTTCTATCTATATATTATCGAAACCGGAAATAACATTGAGGAACATTTTTCTAGAGTCATGCAACTGGCGATAATAAAATCAGGATTATAACGGTAATCCGGGCTAACTCGAAAGTCCCCTATTGGTTTGATTCAGGACTATAAATAGCAGGAATGAAATGATGCAATGAATAATAATTTTTCAGTTAATAGAACTTCGCTTCACATATTTTGTGTGGGCAAATCAGATAATAGGGAACAGTTTTACATCATATAATGTATCAGTTCACAAAGTCATCATCAAATCACACAAAAACCTCTATTTCTTGGGCAGTGATTTTCCACCTTATATAACTGGGGCTAGATTCTGGTGCCAATTACCAAGGCAAACCAATATTTTTATACCCAAAATGATAATTCCAGAAATAAATGTAAACTTAATTTTAAAAGTTAATACCATAGTGTTACATCATCCAAGAGAAACATCTTGCTATTAGTACGAAGAGGCCTGATTTTACCAAACAAAATAACTTAAGATTTGGGACAGAATTTAGGTCTAATGTAGGTCCTGTTCAACACGGTTTAATCAAAGCAACATATATGTAAGATTTATGAAGACTTGTACGTAATGTACTGGTTCTCTATTATCAGGGTTCAACGTTAAGGTTTGTCCGAGACAAGTCCATTTTGCATTTGGACAAGTAGATGTTACTTCTAACTTGTCCGAAAGGACAAGTGAAATTGTTGAAGACAATTGTTTAACCCTTACCGCGCGGGAAACGAGTTAACTCGTCCTAACTGTTCTCTTTGTTTACACGGGAAACGAGATAACTCGTTTTGGGAAACCCCCGCAAAAGCGTCACTTCTATTCTTAAACTGGCAGAGTAACCAATCAACGATGTCGATTGCAAGATTCCACAGGTGTGTAAAAATAATTACGCGTTACGATTGGCCAGTTTGAAAGGCCATGAAGTTCGAATTTTAAAATAAACTCATAGCTGAACCGAGACAGAAAAATGGCCGACACGGATGAAAATATTTTGAATACATACTTCGCGGATTCCGATAGTGAAGCAGAATTTGAAGGATTTGATAGTTGTGACATTACGAGAACAACTGAAAAGGATTATCCTACATGTGAGTTTATAGATTTAGACGATGACGAGGATATTCTAAGCGATATTAATCTTGGATGGTCACGACAGCAAAGTGAAATTCTTGTACCGCCATTTACAGGCGCACCCGGCTTGAAAGTTCATTTGGATAATGACGCTTCACCGATGGATTATTTTGAATTATTCATGACAGATAGTGACTTTAATAATCTCGCAACTGAAACAAACCGGTATTTTGACCAGCGTCGGCAAAAAACTGGGATTTTGAAGCCATTTGCAAGGATGAAATCTTGGCGAGACACGACGCCATCGGAACTGAAGCAGTTTCTGGGACTTACGATGTTGATGGGACTTGTTGATAAGCCATCCCTTTATGAATATTGGACAACAAATACTTTAACAGAAACACCGATTTTTGGAGAAACGATGCCTAGGGACAGGTATTTTAATATTTTATCGTTCATTCATGTTGCTAACAATGAACTTATGCTACCACGAGGGGACGAAGGCTACGACCCGTTATTCAAAATTCGACCTCTTTACAACGCACTTCGGGATAGATTTTCACGTGTATATGTTCCTGATGAGAATATAAGTATAGATGAGGGTATGGTTCCCTGGAAAGGAAGACTGTCATTTCGACAATACATCCCAAACAAACCTGACAGGTTTGGAGTGAAAATGTACATCATGTGTGAAAGCAAATCAGGTTACATGTGTAGTTTCAATGTGTACACTGGGTCAGATTTTGACCCAAATCCGGATGCTGAACATGAAATGGAGTATGGTCATTCATTCAATGTAGTAATGGGACTGCTAAGAAGTGCAAATTTATTGAATAAAGGCTACAGTGTATACACTGACAACTATTATTCAAGCCCGATACTTTTTGATGCATTGCTAGCCGAGGACACACTTGCCATTGGAACCGTACGACTTAACCGTAAAGAGATGCCGACTGCGTTGAAAAAACCGCTAAAAAAAGGACAAGAAATTTTTAGACAGCGTGGGAATTTATTAGCTGTAAAATGGTACGACAAACGAGATGTGAGCATTCTCAGTACGAAGCATCAACCCACCTTGTCAATAACAAACAAAAACAACAGAGATGGTGCGCCAATTGTGAAACCAACTGCAATAGTTGATTACAATATGCATATGGGTGGTGTAGACCTATCGGACCAAATGAACAAGTACTATTCAATAACAAGGAAGACTCTGAAATGGTGGTTGAAACTCTTTTTTCATTTGGTCAATCTTGCCATTACTAATGCATATATTTTGCACAAGAAATCTTCAAACAAGACGATCTCACACTACAAGTTTCGTTCGGAGTTGGCACGTCAATTGATTGAGAGCCACATATCAAATAAAACATTGAGAGGCAGACCATCTCTTCAAAGGGAAAATTTAAAAAGACTGAGAGACATTTCCCAGAGAAAATTCCTGCAAAGGAAGGGGCAAAGGTGAAAAATCCTACAAGAAAATGTGTTGTGTGTAATGTCAATAAAGGGAAACGATTCCAACGAGGCGATTCAACTGGCTCAGCAAGGAGAACTGAAACACGTTACTGGTGTCCGGACTGTCAGTTAGCGATGTGTGTTGACACTTGTTTTCGCCGTTACCACACACTTGTCAATTACAAGGACTATGGCCAAAATGATTCTTGTGAAAGTGGTACAGAATCCAATTAACTTTTACATGAATTAGTATATTTGACCAAAAACACCTGTGCATACCTGTAAATAGGTAAATAAGCACCTTTAGGTACATATGAAGTTTAAGTAATCAATAAAATTAACAGTGATTAAAAAGAAATAAATGGATTGTACAAGAAACTTCTGATATTCTGTGCAACATAATAGCAAATATTCATGGACTTTTTCATTGTGAAAATACCTGTTTTACCTGGACAATAAAGATATATAAAGTGACAGATACTTAATGATATTATACAAAGATAATAATATTTTGATATTTCATTGAAATCACTTGCTTTTAATTCATATTAAAATGATTTAAAATGATATGAGAGTAGTTTGTTAATTTATTTACCTTTATCTCACCTGTACAGGTAATCAAGCACATTTACATCAGTTATCAAACCATTGTTGGATAGTACTGTGTATAAGGATTATAAAAAGTATGGGTTTTGTATACTTATCTCCAACAGATAGTCAACAGGAGGGTTTCCAAATAGAGGCATTGGGTTTAGCAATTATCTTAATTTTTAATCAGTGTAGCATATAATTACATGCATAGATAATCTAGCATAGTAAGGGTTAAACACAAAATACTATCTTAAAATGTTACACTTGATTTTTGGACTCATCACCCCTAAAACCACATTTGGACCGGTCTAAGTTTACAGAAGAATCCATTGTTTTTCAAGGGTTGATGAGTGAATACTATAGAATAGAACATCAGATATTTTGTGTGAACAAAATCAGATAATAGGGAACAGTTTTACATCAAGTAATGTATCAGTTCACAAAGTCATCATCAAGTCACACAAAAGCCTCAACATTGGAGGACAAATTTCCTACACAACAGGACTACTCCAACTTGCAAAGTTCAGTAACTTACAGGATTGGAATGAACTTTTTTCATCAGTGACATACTTTTACTATTTCATACAGTACACTTGTTGGTATTGTCCAATTCACATAAATTGGCGGAGTAACCGTTATGACAAGCCGCACAAGGGAAAATGTTTTATTCCTCACTGGTAAGTAGGAATAATTACTTCTGCCAGTGCAATATTAATGTTATGGTTATGTTTATTATCTAAAATTTAAACTCATCCAGATCAAGAAAGAGTTCATAAGACTCCACCCTGCCAGGTTATATGGATTTTACAATAGCAATTGCTGAAAGCTATTAAAAATAGTCCTGTGAAATTCAGACATGTATTTTCTTTCAATGCATAGCAGCTGAACTGAAATTTAGGTACCAACTTTGCTGTTATTTCATTCAAACCCTGAGTATACATCAACACCTCATGTTGGTGTTTCTTATCTAACAATTTCTGTACACAAGCTTTTCAAGGAACATAAACGGATATTGTAATAATGTCCAGTGACGTTAAACCTGGTCTTTCTCACGTAGACATCCTAAGTGTGAAACATCAAGAGAAATCTTTGAACAACACCCCCCCACTGCAGTGGTGATCCACCTAACGTAATAGACATCACTGCCAAGCTTTTCTACTTCTAGTTACCAAATTATCAACTACGGAATGTCAGACCTGGTCACAGTGAAACTAATACATGTGATTTTTTTTAACCAATGAATATTTTGTGAATTTTAACAAATTTCAAACCCAAATCCAAAACACAAACAAACAAACCAACCAAAAGCATGGGATTTTTTTTTTCAACGATGGGTTTATTTAGTTCTTGCAGCATACCAGGGTTTTCCCTTATGCATGATTTCTGCATTCTGATGCATCTTTTCAGGATGCAAAACAGGAATATTTAAGAGAGTCTGTAAGGACTCAAAAAATCTCAGCATTTTTTTTAAAACAGATTGAAAATGCATGTCCTTGTTTTCAGGTATTTTCTTGAATTTCACTGACTTTAGGACAGGAATAAAACCTTGGCATACACATATAAAAAGATGTTACTGCAGTCAGTATCATGTCTTAAATTGTGGTTTTACATGGTTTATTAACTTGTACAATGGACATCAGATAATAGGGAACAGTTTGACATCAATGAATGTCAGTACAAGAATTCATCATGTGTCCAAAGTAAACTGCAGCACAACCAGAATATTTCAACCAAGTTAAGAATAATGAATTTAAGTGCCGTTTGAAATGTCAAATTCTATTTGTACAATTAAAACAAGTTTTTACCTTCAGAGCCCCAGGAAAAGTTGCCAGATTCCAATCTTAATGCTCTGTACTTCTTGTTCCCACCCATTGTCCGCACAGTGTGAATTCTGTGGTTTCCAAGCTACAACGAAGGATAAAAAACTTTAAGATCAGGGACTTTAACTCCAAATCAATCTTGCCATTCCTTTAGGGGGTATTTTTCTTATTTCTTTGCAAGAGGTTGAGCAGAGAGCATGTTAAAAACCAACAAGTGTTATAATTCTAATTATTAGTAAAAGGCTTTGTCTATACTTTCCCACAATTTAGCTCTGTGTAGAAATTCCAAATACTAAAACCAGTACCAAAGAAGGTCTAATCAGACCCGAGGCTGTCACATCACATCAACTTTGTTTTAAGCAATGTTGTGCGACATGCTCGAGTTATCTCTTCCAGCTTCAGAACTTCCTAACCACACTTAAATTTGCTCCTGACACCCTGAAAAATTTCAATGCTTTTCATTGTTATCTGTAAAACAGAAAAGTTACCAGTTGTTGTTGTTTATGAATTGTTAATCATATTTTTATGCCTTTGTGCCTCATTAACCCTTTCAACCCTACTGACCACAATAGACTGGTCATAAACAATAGGAAGAGCATACCATTGAGATACTCTGGGGTGAAAAGGCTAATAAATTTTGAGACATATCACCATTTCCATCCAGAACAAATCCATTTTTGACTTTCATTCTATACCGATTCCCGACTTTTCTCCTCAATTCATTACCTTGGTATTGGCAGCAGGACGTCCGAGTTCATACTTCCTCTTTTTGCAGAGCTGGGCCTTGCGACCTCCAGTCTTCCTCCGCTTGTGCCATTTATCTCTGGAAATACCTGGAGTCAAATGCCAATGGATATTTCAGTGAAAGTTTGAAAGACCAATTATAATTTATAATTCAACATTATCAAACTTCAATTACATGCATGTTCTTAGTTTAGTAGTTGGTATATATCCTGGCAAGGATTTTTCTAAAGTGAAATGAAATGTTCACATATTCAACAAAGATAAGCAAATGACAAATCTTTAAATTCAAAATTGATATTCATATACATGTACCTAGTAGTCACGTCTAATATGGTACCCATATATTAGTATTATTAAAGTGTAGCATCATTATAATTTGTATTGCCTCGGACTGAAATGTGGTCATTTCATACATTGGATATAAGGGGTCACACGACTGCCTTCCAGGGTTCTATAGACAGTCAGTAAAAAAAAAAAAAATCTGACGGCAATGACGGATGATCTGATTCACAATCCTATGTATAGTGGCAAGTGAAGACATTTACTAAATAAGACTACGATCCTTGACAAAATAAAACAATTAGGTTTGTTACTGACCATCGACGTGAACAAGTTCATGGAAGGCAAGGCTTCTTGTCAATCAGAATAAACATGTGATACTTCAGTTTCTTTTAAGATTTTAAGTAAAAATATGTTTAGATTCAAAGAAAATATGTTTAGAAACATTAGATGATCTACTGCTTGACTGCCACCAAGGTATTTATTAATTTAACTGTCTTCGAAAAGCAAGTTAGGCATAGGAGCTGAAATTTTCCCAAATAAAACAATGAAGGCTTAAAATGGGATTCTGATTGGGGCAACATTAAAACACAGCATACAAAAAGGTCCATGACAGAATTCCCATTGGGATCAAGGCCTACCTGTCCTCTTGACAAATTGAACCATCCATTACCCACGTCGTTAACATCGCGAATGACCATTCCAACTTTATTTGAATCATACTTACTCATTAATTTGAACAATTTCTACTGAAACATCCAGGTCATGCTTTCCACAGTTTTATTCGGGAAAATCTGGCCTTTGGTGACCGACTCGCTTGAAGAGAATTTTAATTAATAAATACCTGGATGGCAGTCAACCAGTAGGTCTTCTAGACATATTTTTCTTTGAATCCAAACATTTTTTGGTTTAAAATCCCAAATAGAAATTGAAATACCACATATATATTCTGACAGACACATACTTTTTGCCCGAGTTTGAAAGGAGGACTAGTTTACGTCAAAGGCTATAGTCTGCTCTATGATTGCCCTTTGTAAGTTCGAGAACATCGACTTTGCTTTTTACAGGCTTACGAAAACCAATCATAGAATAGACTATAGCCTCATTGCCAGTTGAGATGATCACGTGATGTAAACAAGTCCGCCATTCAAATCCAGGCAAAAAGTATGTGTCCGTCAGAATAAACATGTGATATTTCAATTTCTATTTGGGATTTTAAACAAATTTCTTTTTGGATTAAAAAAAAAAAAATGTCTAGAAACAATAGATAACCCACTAATTGACTGCCACACAGGTATTTATCATTTTATTTTCTCTTGAAGCGAGTTGGTCACCGAAGCCAAGATTTTCCCGAATAAAACTATGAAGGCTTGACAAGGTATTCTGGTGGGGCAATAAGATAAAACCTATTAGCTGATTTTCTCCACATTTTATGAACGGCGAAATAAATATAAAATAGAGGTAGACCTAGCGACTTTGACATTTCAACGGAAATTATCATTTAAATAGACCTAGATAATGATGAGAGATCACTTTTAATTTTTTAACATTAGACTTCAGCCATTCTTACAGTATGTGCTTTAATTTTGGTGAATTTGAAATATCAAATACTTTTCGGAAAAAGTTCCTTTTGGACCCCCCCAACACCTAATTCTGAAAATCATTTCAGATATGTAAAATTTATGTGGAGGGCATATATATATAGCGACTCTGAAACTGACTTAGTTAAAAATTAAATACATCATTCAGGTTATTGGAAACGTTGATTTCTTTCCGAGGTATTCAGGTAAATAGAGTGGAGGTCCAAACGGAACTCTTACCATTTTTATTTCTAAAGTTCGAAATGTACCTCTCAGTCATAGGCCCATGTAAGTCTAGTTATGTAGATCTTGATACCGATTTTATAAAAAAAAACATTTTATAGAACTAGGCCTACTTGACACTGTATTTGTGATACCGAGTAACAGTAGTCAAAAAACACGCGCACATTGCGCCTCAGTTTTGAAAACCTTTAAAATTTTCAGAATTTACTTCCACCTATAAACAATAACAACATATACATTATTCGCTTTTATGTACGGAGCCTACCATGGCAGTAAAATTGTACGTTTTAATAGAATGAACTTGTCTTGTGTCGAAGTATGGGTCAGAGTCGAGATAGAAATAGGAAAACATAAAAAAGACACAAAATTATTTATTCCAATATCATTATATCTATATACTATAAAGTACATAGATCATTTTTCACATTTAAAATATGCGAAAAACTTAAGCAGAACACAGATGCAGACAGATTTCATGTGTATGTCGGCATTTTTAACATACCCATGATGGCGATTTAACAGGAAAAGGAAGTGTACCGTTTGTTCTCGCGTGATCTCGCAGCTGCCATTGAAACAGTGTTAGGGGGCATTTCAAAAATACAAAACGATGTACGACCATCTCAAAGTATTTATATTTTACAAAAAGTCAACGATATATATACAACTTCAAAATGATAGTTTTTATCTATAGATTTTTTTCATTTGACCCTTTGTATAGCACATACTTAAGGGGTAGAAGGGTACCCTGGGGTATACAAAAAACTAATCATATAATTTTTCTGATTTTTGCATACTTATTCATAATGAATGTATGAATTAATAAAATGAACAATCTGACACATTTGTGGGTATACAAGCGATATTTACATATGCAAGAGTTATGCCCCTTTCCAGGATTTTGATTCTTTTCATCGTTTTAATTATTAAAAACAGTCATTTATTTACAAAACTCATATTGTTTTTAGCTAACTTCGCAAAATTTGATCAAACGCCATGGTATCAATGTGTTTTATGCTTTTATTAGAGTTGGTGGATAAAGAGGACGAAAGATTGTGACCCCCAAAATACCAAATTTTTATACACTAACATCGTAAATTCGGTCACCGTATTAGTCATCAATTTTTTTTCTGTAAATGATCAATTCAGAATGGTTAACAATTATTTAGAGTCAATAAAACAAGTTGTGGGAGTATTGTTGAATAAAAAATTCTTTGAGAGAAGACTGTACCACCATTTGACCTTGAGTGTGACCTTGACCTTGACTGGGCGATGCACCTCATCACAAGAAACATTTCCTGTAAGTTTCACAAAAGTATAATAATTTTTATACAATAAGAAAGTAACGATAATTTAAGTCAAAATTTGACTATATCCAGAAAAACAGACAGAGGACAAAAGATGCCAGACAATGTGAAGCTGTGTTTCATAGCTAACACAAAAACACATGACTGTTAAATTCTTTTTTTTTTCACAAAGAACAATTTAATTTACTTCTTGATTTGTGGACAAATTTGTGTCGTCTGTCAGCTTTGTTTAGATTGCCAACATCAGTTCCAGTTTATATTACTATATTGACATTTTGGTCACGTGACCAGGTGTCCTTCTTCCCTTTGACAGAACCTGTTTAACGTAAAAGTACTCACAATGGCCTTTTTAAAAATAGATTTTTCGCCGTTTGCTATAAAATTACCCGTGTTTGTGATGTCTGACCTTTCTGAACTTCTGATACTGGAATCCTTCAAGTTCTTGAAATTGCCGATACAAAACCTATCAGCAGTCGTAAGATAATCAAAGTATTGGTACAAGGCGGTTTAAAGATGGTTATGTTTTAAAGATGTTGCAGATTAATTTCAATACAGACACACACACACATATACATACATACATATATATATATATATACATCAGCGTCGGAAGCAAATTGAAAGTGGGGGGGCTAAACCAACTTAAAACACATACACACGCCAGAAACGTCTATGTCCTATGTCTATATTTGCAAAAAAAGTGGGGGGGCTAAGCCCCCCCGGTTCCGACGCCTATGATATATATATATATATATATATATAGTATATATATATATATATATATATATATATATATATATATATATATATATATTTGATAAAGGGTACCTGCCTTTTATTAAGTAAATACAATGTACATGTACATCAATACCATCATGTTATTTCCAAAGTTCCCAAAATAGCAAAACCTATGCTAACTACATAATCATTCTGCAAAATAAGCACAATGGAAACACCACGTATTTTTTCACATCTTTCACCATTTATATCACATGTTAGTACTGATGACGTATTTATAATGTTGTTATGACAGAAGACTGCATAGATCTATATCTTGTGCGACAGTATCGATTATCCATTGGTACTTCTTCCTATTTACTTCCCCTCGCCGGTAGCATACTGATATCGAGGAGAGTGTTCGATTATACACATACGTCGTAAGTAGACGAGATACACTTGTTAATTCGTCTGCAATGTCTTTAATCTATATTCAAAGAAAAAAGGTCCTAATATAGAACCTTGAGCAACTCCATATTTTATGTTTTGTGAATGAAAATAGGAACCATATACTTTGAGCTTCTTTAAAGGCCCTTTGTGCCAAACCCTGTCAAATGCTTTAGAAATACCAAAAAAAAAAAAAAAAAAAAAAAAAAAAAAAAAAACAATACAAGTGTGTTTCTTTTCTTCCAGACAAATATTATAATTTTTTATAAGTTGATGAATGAGTGTACTGGCAAAAAAAAAAAAGAATTTGTCGAGAAATAGTTGTACATGATTATGCTTAAAAAATCACCCGTTCAAAATCGTTCCCAACTGCAGATAGAAATGCTATGTGTATGTAATAGAAGGTAAACATTTATCATATTTTTTAAACAGTGGCAGTATAGTATGTCTTGTTTACACAAAGCGATAAATACAATTAGTTAATGACATGTTAGATGGAATTTTTAAAGGTTTATGTTTGTTTGTTTGTTTTGTTTATTGTTGTTTAACGCCCCACTCACGAATCGTTCACTCACATGGAAACGTCACCAAATGCCAGTGAAGGGCTTCAAATTTTGGCCTATACTCGGCACTTACGGCCATTGAGCCGTGAGGGTTCTTTAACGTGCCGACACCAACTGTGACACGGGACCTTGAGTTTTACTGTCTCATCCTAAGGACAGGAAACCAACCTGCCGCCGGCTGGACTCGAACTCACGACATACAATTTAGTGCGGAACGAATCTTTATTGTTTTCGCTCCAAAATATACATGTGTACCGTATTTTAAGGCCTATAGGTCGATACGGTATTCCTGAAAAATATGTTGGGTCGACCTATCTGTGTTCTAAATAAAACTTTTGGCGTACGTGAAAGGGGGAGGGGGTATTTACCAGTACGTAAAACAACTTCTGTCATGTACATATTTGAAATATGAATGTTTAAAATTAAAGAAGAAAAACATTGCATAGATAAAACTTATTTAATATAAATCGATTGTTACTGTGTTGCCTTCCACATGGTGTACACAAAGAACGGTAACTCTTACTTATGAACGTAATGAACTACTCGCATATTTAATTTAAAATAAGAATATAGGTTTACAGATCTAACAAGGTAAATTGGCACATGTTTACAAACACAACAGGTGACAAACTGATTGTCCATACAAAAGTATTCGAGATTCAGTAATGCATGGAGTCAGTGCCATGCCGTGGTAACCACCTGCCCATGGTGAATATAGGCGTTTGTAATAATTCGTTGTCTGCACTTTCGCACTTTTCCAATTGTACTTTTAGCCGGTAATTTTATGCAACCAAAATTTCTCAGCAAGTCAAGAATGTCGTATTTATTAGCCCACCATCAACAAATGGTGGGCTATTCATATGGCCCTGCATCCGTGGTCCGTCCGTCCTTAATCCTTGTTACCGCTAGTTCTCAGAAAGGACTGAAGGAATCTCCTTGAAATTTGACATGAAGGTTCTTCTTGAGGTCTAGTTGTGCACAGTACATTTTCATATAGATCAGAATCCAACATGGCTGAAGTTAAATGTTGAGTTACCTGTTCGATGGCGGTTGTCGAGACGTTTGTACCAATTATGACGAGGATTCGTTCCTCACGTATTTCATTTTAATTTGAAAGTGGACTCACGGCGGATGCTTACTCCTCCATGGGACCCGATCCCACCTCTTGATTTCAAGAGGTCCGTGTTTGTCCATTTTTTACCAGATTTGTACCTATATCTTGGACACCTTAATGATTTATACCTTGGTATCTGAGACTTTTATATCCAAACACTTTTGTGGATTACCCGGGATGTGGAAGTATTTTCGGAATTTTTTTTTTAGTAGAGGGTACCTATTTTGAACAAATGGTAAATACAAATGACAATGTTTCTCTTACAGTAACATCCTGTATAGTAGAGCTAATTTTCAGTGGACAATGGAAAATATCTTGTATTAAAATAGAGCATGCGTATTATCGATTGCATTATAAAATTTGTATCCTGAAGGGAAATATTATTGTCAATTAAGAGCGTCTCCTGTAGACATATAATGGCCGGATTTACTCCTGAACCAATAACGTTAGTACCTGAATATTTGTTTTCAATTCTCGACAGTTCCATTGTAAAATAGTATCTTTCATAATTGTTTTTATCTAGTTAATGATATTTTTCGCCACCTTTTCTTTGTAGCGATTTCTGTTGTGGTTTTAGTTGACTTTATTTTCTGTTTGACTCGGTTTTGGCTTAGCGGAGTCATGCTTCACTTTTTGGTGATGTCTGAGATTATGTTTTTGTTTGTGCAGATTGAGAAGATAGCGATTTTTTATGCTTTGTGTTTGGATTAAATTCTGTTTGTATAACTTGAATGTCGATCTGTCTGACAACACAGCTACTTTCTTTTTTGTTGTGAGTATAGAGACGTTACTGTTTTGTGCACGAGAGTTTGCATGACATTTGTTATACATATCTCTGACTTCTTTGAATAAGATCCCTTTTTCCACTTTAATTTTAATGTCAGCCTCCTTGTTTATATGGACATTCCTTGGAGGAGGCACAGTGGTTGCTGTTGTATTTACACACTTTAGTGTGCCATCACACTGATTGTGAGTGTAAATAACCATTGCTAGTAAGCCGGTACACACATCGGTGACAAATTCTGTGACCCTTACAGTTATTTTTTCCGTGACCAAATTTTTGAAGGAAACACAACGTAAGGGTACAAGAGAGTACAAATCCACATTTGCAATTATAGTAAAGTTTGGATATAACGAACTCGGTTTGAACATATTAATGCACATTAGGAATCAATAATTATTCACCGCCATATATTCTTGGTTGAAAAACAGTTTTATAGCGAATTTTATATAATGATTTTTTACCTATATCAAACCAATTTCTGTGTCCCTTAACGCCCCAACCAACGTCTGTTTTAGTATTATAACGAAGTGATCAATATCATTAAACCAAAAATCAATACTTGACTTTTTCGCCAAGAATAAGTAGGCGGCCCACTCTCTGATTAAATAAATTATTAAAATAATTAAAAGAAACTGAATTTAGTGAATTTTTTCTTTACTAATTGCATTGTAACCCTTCAGCCCTATAACTATATAACAAACTGTTCTTAAAACGATTTGAAAAAGAAGGTCCCTAGAAATTCGTTATGAGAGAGTTTTACTATATGTATTAAAGTTTGATTTTGGGGGGAATTGATGGCGTATTGAATGTGTGAAGGAACTTGTGTTTTCATCTGTTTTAATGATAAAACGTCTCACTGCTGTAACATCTCTAAGGCCATCTATGATGACATCGTCGGGAAGTAAATGTAAACGTTTGTCTTTGTCCCTCATTATACCTTTGCTGGTGTTTAGAACTGTATGGGGTAATACTTTCACTTGAATTTCACCGATGTGGTAACATTTTAGTAGATTGTTCGATTGTTGTTTCAGGTCACATTCAATCAAAAGAGTTACGTTTCTTTGCGTGGTGATATTTTTACCAGTTCCAGCGATAGATTGAATTGTTTTATCTATTAAAAAGGGTGAAAATTTGGTCAAAGCTCTGACTCCGCAGATATCACAAGAAACCTTGCCCAGTCATCTATGCCATTGTCAGTTTAAGTATTATCAACAAGTCTTTTTCTTTTAAGATTGAAGTGGTTTTGTTTGGAATCCAAATGATTGAACTTGATGAAACCTTCAAAATGATACCTAACAGATAACTTAAGTCCCATATCTGCCCTAGAATAAGTATAAAAACATTTAATTTCTTGCATAATTGATTCATTATTTTATGAACTAATTAACTTCACTATTTTAAATATTTGAAGGAGATAGTAATATAAACTTGCACCACACACGAAACGGTGTGTACGTCCAGAAGATAAGATTGGAAAAAATGTTTAAAAACATATAATTTCTTGAAACTGTGCTATTAATTATTATTATTGCGGAATATTATTATTAAAAACTTATATAGTGGCGGGATTCATAGTTTGGGAATGCGTGAAAAAAGTAATTGATTTGTCAACGAAGAGGTGCATAACAAATTAAAAGGAATAGTAAGCAAATATTATGTTAAGTAATCATTTTTAGAATGACCTGGCTGTGTTATAGTCCGGTCTGCTCCTAGTGGCGTCTTTTGGGACCGATCAATTTTATGACAAAATAAATTTGTTTTCATCATTAGATTTGAAAAACAATGCGTTGTACATGTGCCACATTTGCATAGCACACACACGTCCAGATAAGATATGTTTAAAACATATAATTTCTTGAAACTGTGCTATTAATTATTATTATTATTATTATTATTATTATTTTATGAACAACGAAGAGGTATAGTGACTGTACTTCACATTTTAAATATTTGATAAGGAATAACTGGGTCTAGACCGAAAATGAAAAGACTGATTCTTAATATAAACTTGACACGACTATCGCATTGTGTAAAAAGTGCATTTGATGAACTTCTATGCACGAACGGTGAGTATTTCTGGTAACACAATGAGATAAGATAACAGGTTGATATTTACAATTTTTGCTGGCCCCAATAGTACTATTTGTGTACACGTTATGGAGACGAAACCACTGTAGTGCGAATGTACACAATATTTATGAAATATATTGCGGAAAAATAGTTCTATAGATAAAACAGAACCAATATAGTGGCGGATTCAATAGTTTGGAATGGTACAAAAAGTAATTGATTTGTCCTCAGTCCTCTGGAAGTAGACTGCACGAACATGATATTAATATACTGGCTTCCTCAGCAATGTCAAATATTATGTTAAGTAATCATGAAATGACCTGGCTGATATAGTCCGGTCTGCTCCTCTTTTGCAGACAACATCAGTAGATTTGAAAAGCGTTCATGTGCCACATTTGCATAGCATGCAAATTTGCACATGAGTAAATTTACTGTTGCACTACCTCAGAAGTCAGTGCAAATTTGCTCCAACGTAAATTTACTTACCTGAGTAAATGCGTTTACTTACGTATGTATTTTTACATAGGTGTGCAAATCTTGCCACATGAACGGGGCTTTAGATATCATAATTTGCAAATTTCAATTTTGTGGACAAAATTAAATCTGAAT
This sequence comes from Atrina japonica, assembly GCA_030159075.1. Lineage (NCBI taxonomy): Eukaryota > Metazoa > Mollusca > Bivalvia > Pterioida > Pinnidae > Atrina > Atrina japonica. The sequence continues at coordinate 37,610 of BROG01001112.1, forward strand.
AAAATCATACCTTCAGAATCTGAATATATAAGCAACTGAGATTGAGATAAGTTTTGTGCTGAACGTAATGCAAATAAGAGAAGTTTGTTTCAAATTATGAAGTTATTTTCAAACTTCTTAAAATATGAAATATTCCCCTTCTACCCCTTCCCCAAAGAGTATATATATATATATAATATATATTATATATATATATATATATATATATATATATATATATATATATATATATATATATATATATATATATATGAGGGGGAGGGTTCAGGTAATACCACCCCCCCAAAAAAAAAAGAAAAACAGATAGGGTAGGTACGTCGGCGGAACATTTTTTCTGTCTACATTTTATCATTTTTACACTTCTATAATTGAATGAAATTTTAGTTGACAGCTGCTCCATCTTAATTGCCCTTTTTAATGCAAGTTGGATTACATAAATACGAATGCTTTTCAATTGATGTGTTCGCGACAAACTGATAATTCGTACTTACAACATTTGACATAATTTATTCTGTTCTGTCATAAACGGTTCCTCAATTGAGCTATAAGTTATAAAATTTTGGTAGTCCCTAATTTAAAAAATCTTGGAAGCCTTTTTCAGGACGATAATATGAAAGAAAATGTATGTGAAAAAAGTGGGGAGCGGGCCATTCCAGCCCCCCAACCCGGTTCCAACGGCTATGCAGACAGGTGTCCATTAGCATATAGTATTTATCCGCAAATCAAGCCATACGTAGGTGACGGAACACCATTATTTTGTTTTTTACAATAGATCTATGTTTAACTATGTATGTTACAACAGAATCAAGTACACACGCTTCATACTTAGACATTTTACTTAATATAAACAGAGACGGGAAAATAGCAACTAAGCTATACGATAAACGCGACGATTTCGGCTTTCCCATCGTAAATTTTCCACATTTAAGTAGTAATATCCCTCAGTCACCTGCATATGGAGTTTATATTTCACAAATGATCCGATATGCCAGGGCGTGCACAACATATGAAGATTTCATATACAGAGGTAAACTACTCACTGACAAATTATTGACACAGGGATATCGAAAACCACGTTTAATGTCAACGTTCCGCAAATTTTATGGTCGTTATAATAGTCTTGTTTGCGACTACTCTGTTTCACTAAGTGAAATGTTGAGTTGCCTTTTCGTTGGCGGTTGTTGAGACGTCTGTACCAATTGTGACGAGGATACACTCCTCACTTGTTTCATTGGACTTGACTGTGGACTCACGGCGGGTGTGACCGGTCGACAGGGGATGCTTACTCCTCCATGACACCTGATCCCACCTCTTGGTTTCCAGAGGTCCGTGTTTGTCCATTTTTACCGGATTTGTATCTATGTCCTGGACATCCTATTGATTTATACTTTGGTATCTGAGATTTTTATATTAATATAAAGCACATTTTTTTTCAAAAAAATATCGTGAAATCATTTCTCATAGCATTTTTATAGAATGTTTACTGTTAAATAAAATTAAATACAATTTCATTTTGATTTTTAATTTTCTGAATTTCAGGAGAATTTTTCTGGTCAATCATGATATCGTTTCAACAACTTAAGTTAAACCAATTATAGTCTATTATGGTTTATAGGCAGACGTTCTATCATATCAATATTTTATACTTTATGTTATAGGCCTACTCACACATTGACCTGTTACACAATTAACTCAGGTATCGTGCTCTCACTCTTTTATGTATAGGTGTGCATAATGACAATTTTGTAAGCATAATACAGTGGCGTGGGAAGTCGATCAAAAGTGTGGGCCGACAATTTTTATGAAAATGTTTTCTCCGGTTTAAAATTAAATTTGTTTTCATGTGCCTTTTCATTATGCAATATACATGCACTAAAACAATTTGCTTTCGTGTCGATTTTTGCTTGTACGTGAAAAAGTGGGAGCCAGGGGCCCGATTTAAGAAAGGTCTTAAGTCCTAAATCCAAAGTCTTAGTCCTAATTGTCATGGGACTGACCAATCAGCGATGCGTTGCACTGGTAGTTAGGACTTAGGACCTCTCGTAAAACGTACCCCAGAGCCCTGGCTGTCCGGTTCCCACGTCTATATCCCCATTTTCACGCTTCCAAAATATCTTATCTCGCGACTAGCTATATTTCCGCTTTCGGTCATATTTGTACTGATGTGCATGTTGGTCATCGGTAACTGACAGATTGAAGGAAATCCAAGTTACATTGGTCATGCAAGTTGGTCCAAATTGGGGAGAAAGGAGCGTTGCTAAACTAACTCTCCCTTCCATCACTTTCGTTAAGGGGGGTGCTGAGGAAATATGATTTTTTTAAATTTAATTTGAAAGACAGGTTTCCCTTCCGTAAAGTTCAACGTCGGAATTATAGTGTCATGAGATGCATTTTAGAGTTTACTTTTAACCGTGCTTCATTCCTTCCCCACCCAGACTTTGAATCATCTAGTTAATGACATTTTTTTTCTCTACAATGATTATATTTTAGAATGTTTAATCTTAAGTCATGTTTCGTGAGAAACATATTTTTTCACCTAAAAATAATTGTCTTTCCTGAAACTCTTTTAATACTGAAACAGATATTAAACCAGTATTCCTTTTTTAACAGTAAGTACTTTATTTTTTAAAAAAAACTTAACTTTGTATAATACTTATATTCAGAAAATGATAAGTTGACGATATAGGTTAGATAATAACTTTTTTGTTCCAAATTACACTATATGAACATTAGAATCTTGAACTGCAATGAGAAAAAAGATGAGAACTTGAAGGAGGACTTCCTAAACATGGCTAATCAGAACCTTAAACTAAACATTGAACCTAATGACATTCTTGCAATTCACAGGATTCCAGGGAGAAAGGGCATGCCACGACCTGTTATTGCCAAATTTCGAAATACAGATGTGAAAATTAACATTATGAAAAAGAAAAGGGAACTTAGTGGTGATATAAGATTCCATGATGACATTACACAGCGAAACCTTGGTCTGTTGACAAGGCTTAAAAACTCTGGAAAGTTTGAAAAAGTGTGGTTCTTTAACTGTAGTGTGTATGCAAAACCTCAGAATGGTGATAAAATCAAATTCGATATTTTTGACAATATTGAAGAGAAACTAAAAAGAAAGTAAGATCATCTAGACTTAGATACGTTAACACAGAATGTTATCTACATAACTGACTGGTTGATATGCCACTATGTATGAAAAAAATGTTTTTCTGTAAATATGTTGATGTTACAGATGTATGTATTTTCCAGATATCTATTTTATTACTTATTCATGTTATTATGTATATTCTTTTACAATCATCCATCTCCCAGTATTTATCCTAATACACATAATGTCACATGTGTAGGTTTACATACACATGTATGTATGTGCATGTAACATGTGCCCACCTATAAACAACAAATGTATTCTTAAAAAAGAAAAGAAAAAGGCAATAAGTAAGAGAAGGTGTAGTTTTGTTTCTTTTTTCAGTTATTGCTTCTTTCTAAATAGTATTACATGATATTGTAAAATCTGCTATTTATGTTCAACTTGTGACTTAACAACTTGCATCCCTTGTGAGTTAACTACTCACTATCAACTCATGTTAAAAATCTAAGATGCCTCAAGCACAAGGTAATAATACTCACGCTTAATGACTGAATATATGCATTTACATAAGTATGCTGAGTCTTGTTTATACTTAATTTAAGACCTATGTGTGTAGGCTAATATGTAAAGCAATTTCAACCTAGCTCTAGTAGTGTGTTAAGGAGGTGGTTGATTTTTTTTTTTTTTTTTATCAATCATTTTTTCTATGTTGCTTTAAATATAAATGCATAAATGTAAATATTGAGTTTAAGTTAACAAATTTAATATAGGGAAACAGAAATACATGTGTATAGCCTCTGGGTCTTTAATGGCTCAGATGTTTTTATATTCTTCTTCTTTTGTTATTCTTCTCTGGTACTCAAAAGACACAACTAACTTTATTGTGTATATTTATAATATGTCTATTAAGTGTTATACTTTTACATGTATGGGTACTAGAGTAATCATGTTATTCCATATATGTATTATATGTTCAATCAAATAAGATATTTCTATATTGATGTGGCATATATATATGTGTGATATATATACAACAGCCAAAACTTACTCATATCCATCTCAACAAATTATACAAGAAGAACGAGTATTACATATTTTTTTGGTTTGTATGAATGTGTGTATGAAAGGTCTTTATTATTTTTATTACCTGAATTACGTACTTCTTCTCATGGTAGCTGATTTAATTAAGATAGCAACTGTAAACTGTCAGGGATTGGGGTCAGTGTCAAAACGTAGAGATGTTTTGAATTTTTATAGGAAAAAAAAGTATTCAATTGTGTGTCTACAGGATACTCATTTCATACCTGAATTAGAAAAATATATTGAAACACAATGGGGATACACATGTATTTTCAATTCCCATTGCTCCAACTCTCGAGGTGTTGCCATTCTTTTTAATAATAATTTTGAATTTAAAATACATGCTGAGAGAAGGGATAATAACGGAAACATGCTTGCACTCGATATATCGATAGATAATAATAGATTAACTTTAGTAAACATATATGGTCCCAATAATGATAACCCAAACTTTTTTAACCTTGTTAGAATAACTCTTTTAGAGTTAGATAATCTTTACCTTATTGTATGTGGAGATTTCAATTTAGTACTTGATCCTTCTATGGATACTTTTAACTATATGCATACTAATAATCCACAAGCAAGAAATAAAATGTTAGAAATTATAAATGATATGAAATTTGTAGACCTTTTTAGAGTTCTTAATCCAAATACAAAGTTTTACACTTGGCATAAGAAGAATCCAATTAAACATGCACGTCTTGATTTCTTTTTAACTTCAGAGAGCTTGAGTGATATTATAGAAAATATTCAAATAAAACCAGGTTATAGATCAGACCACTCAGCTGTTATTCTTGAACTGAAATTTAATGAATTTGAAAGGGGAAAAGGTTTATGGAAATTTAACAACAATCTTCTCGGTGATAAAGACTATGTAACAAAAGTAAAGGGAATTATTGAAGAAGTGAAAATGCAATATGCAGATATCCTAATTGATGAAGACACTTTTTATGAAATTTTACTAATGGAAATTAGGGGAATGACTATATCTCATTCATCATATAGGAAAAAACAAAAAGACATTGAAGAAAATAACTTAATTAAGGAAATTGAAGAGCTAGAATCAAAACTTTTGTTTAATGATGAAAATTTAGAAAATAAAAAGAAACAATTAGAATTTTTAAGAAAGGAAAAAATGATAGGACACATTATAAAAACTAAGTCTAAATGGGTGGAGCATGGAGAAAAGCCATCAAAATATTTTTGTAACCTAGAATCTAGAAATTTCATAAACAAAACAATAAAAAGGGTAAAAAAAGATAATGATGACATAATAATAAATCAGTCAGAAATTTTATCTAATGTAAGAGATTTTTACAAAAATTTATATTCTGATAAAGAAAATGATATTATCAATGTAGATTTATCTGAACATATTGACATAGAAGCTATTCCTAGGCTGGATAAAAAAATTTCAGATGATCTTGAAAATCCTATCATGGAATCAGAAATTTTGAAAGTTTTAAAACAAATGAAAAATAATAAAACACCAGGTAGTGATGGTTTTACTGTAGAATTTTATAAATGTTTTTGGAATGATTTAAAACTATTTATAGTAAAAGCTATTAATAAAATTTTTGAAAAAAAATCCCTCCCAGTTTCCAACGTCTAGGAATCATTTGCTGTTTACCTAAAGGTGACAAACCTAGGCAATACCTCAAGAATTGGAGGCCAATTACACTTTTAAATGTTTTCTATAAACTTATATCTGGATGCATTAGTCAGAGAATTAAGCTTACCTTAGATGCTCTTGTTTCAAAGACACAAACTGGTTTTATATCTGGACGGTACATAGGAGAAAATACTCGACTAGTCTATGACTTAATGTCTTATACTGAAACAAATAATATCCCTGGATTGTTAGTTTTAATAGATTTTGAGAAAGCTTTTGATTCTATTGCTTGGTCTTTTGTCTACAGAGTTATGAAAATGTATGGTTTTGGAGAAAATTTGATTCAGTGGATAAAAATCCTTAACAAGAACTTTAAGGCATCTATTTTGCAAAGTGGCTTCCTCTCTGAACAGATTGATATAATGCGCGGTTGTCGTCAAGGTGACCCAGCCGCACCCTATATTTTCCTCCTATGTGCTGAAAATTAAAGACAATAAAAATATAAGAGGTATTAAGATAAAAAATAATGAATTTAAGATATCTCAGTATGCGGATGACACAACCCTGATCCTTGATGGCTCTGAAAGATCACTGTTTGCTGCATTAGAAACTCTGGAATTTTTTTCACAGATATCAGGTTTATATATGAATGTTGCGAAAACCAAAATTGTGTGGATTGGTTCAAAAAAAATTTCAAATGAAGTCTTCCATAATCACAGATGGAAATTAGAATGGGGGACAACAACTTTTAATTTGCTTGGAATAAATTTCAGTGTTAATCTAGAGGAAATTATTGATCTGAATTACAATATTTATCTTCCAAAGGTTCAGGCTTGTTTAAAGCAATGGAGTAGAAGGCTCTTAACTCCAATTGGAAGGGTGACAGTTGCCAAGTCTATTATAATTCCTAAACTAAATCATCTTTTCATTTCACTTCCAACCCCTCCATCTCATATTTTATCTACACTTAATAGAGACCTTTTTCATTTTATCTGGAATAAAAATTGTGATAAATTTAAAAGACAAATCATAACACAAGAAAAAAAATTAGGTGGCTTGAAAATGACAAATTTAGAATATTTCATTACATCACTAAAATGTTCTTGGATAAAGAGAATTGTTCAGGGGGACAAACATGGTGTAAATTACTTCAAGCAACATTAGGTACAGACTGCATGATGTCAATGTTTGATTTTGGTGATAATTTTATTAAACAATTGATTACTCAGTGTGAAAATAAATTTTGGAAGGAGATATTTCAGTCCTGGCTAAAAGTCATGTGTGAAAAATTGAAAGTTGAAAATTCTCCAACAAATTTAACCTATTTACCAATATGGCACAATTCAAACATAAGAGTTGATAATAAATCTGTATTTATAAAATCTTGGTACAAAAAGGGAGTTAGATATATTGCAGACTTTTTACACAAAAAGGGTTATTTATTGACAAAAGCTGAATTTGAAAAAAAGTTTGCAATGACTAATGTAAATCTTATGCAATACATAAGCATAAGAAGCTCAATTTCTTCTTTCCTTCGAAAAATAAACTTTGAAAAACAATCCTTCCGGCCAGAGCAATTCCCCATTATACCTTACTACTTTAAATGTATTATTACAGAAAACAAATGCACTAAACCGTTATATAACATCTTAAACACTAAAGAACTTATACCAACTTCCATTGTGAAATGGAACACTGCATTCCCATTTGACACAGGATTAAAAATTGTAACTAGAGAATTGTACACAAATTGTTTCAAAACTACAGAAAATACTGCGTTTCAGTGGTTGCAATTTCGTATATTACATAGGATTTTACCAGTTAATAAATATTTGAAACAGCTTAAAATCAAACCTAATGATAATTGTTTTTTCTGTGGAGAACAAGAAGATATATCCCATCTTTTTATTTTATGTCCAAATGTAAATAGCCTGTGGACTAATCTTAGTCTCCATATTCATAGTAAAACAGGTAAACAAGCAAATTTCCATCATAAAGATATTCTATTTGGAGAAACCCCATCATCCTATATTAATATTTCTATTAATTTCATAATCCTAGCCACTAAACAATATATATTTAAATGTACTAGACAACAAAAAATCCCAGAAGTACATGGTCTCATCTATCACTTAACAATTGAATTCAAAGTTGAAAAATATATTGCCTGTAAAAACCTAAAACTTGAAGACTTTAACAAAAGATGGGACAGTTGGAAATCAGTTTTTTTGAATCCATAAATGCAGCAAATTAATATTATCAACAAGTGTGTCAATCACCATAATGTATGATATTGAGAGCAGTACGTACAAATATATATTATTAACTTTTGTTAAAATTTGATCTGCATGAATCTGTGAGTGAATGTTTTGTTTATACTCTCTATCTTCTTTAAATGTTTCTTTTTTTTGTAATGAAAAAACGAAAAGGAATTGTCAGACATCAGTTTTTACAATAAGATGAAATAAGTCAGTTACTATTTAAATTAATAATACAAATGCCTTGATGTATATAAGGCATATGCTCTGTACAGTGATGAAGCCAGAGCAACCCAACTCTGGCATCACTTAAATATATGTGTCTGGGTTCCAATAATAAAAAAAAAATTTACACTATATGATTTCAAACCTACGGAGCCCGGAGGTGACAAAGTGATGAGAAAAAAATTGTTCCGTGCAAACGGAATAATTTGAATAATTATTCCGTTCGCAAAGAATAATTTTTTCTCACCTTTATGTCACCTCCCGGGCTCCGTTCAAAACGTCTTATATTTGTTCAGAACGGTGCCCGGGAGGTGACAAAATATTAATCCGGGAGAACGGAATAGTTATTGGTAAATAATTATTATAATTATAATTATTGCTGCAAAAACGTTTATGATGGTGTGAATTTTCTTTGTTTTAGGTATGCCCGCCAATTAATCAGCGAATCAAATCTCACTAGATATTCAAGAGTGCGTGCATGGAGCAATATTACTCTTGCGGAATTCAAATGTTTTTTGGGCAGTTATATTTAACATGGGTTTTATAAAGAAACCAAGTGTTAAGTCATACTGGAATTCAAAACAAAAATGTCAGGGAACTCCCTGGCTTAGGGATATGTTTCCTCGGAATCGTTTTCAACTTATTTTGAAATTTCTGCATTTAGTTGACAACAGGAAAAGTCCTTCCCGGAATGATCCTAACTATGACCCTGCTTCATGGTTTAAACCTTCAGTTGCACACGCCAACATGAATTTTAGATATTATTATGTCAGACAGAGAGAGGTTACTGTTGACGAGTCACTGGTAGGAACTAAAGGTAGATCAGTTATGACACAATGCATTCCATCTAAGAGCAGTAAAGTCGGAATAAAATTATGGATGTTGGTGGAAAGTTGTACAAGGTACATAATACAGTTTATAGATATTATAAACATAATACCAATGTTACAATGCTCAATACGATCGTTTCTGTCAATTAGACTTTATCAGTTGAGCTCCAATTTAAAATGTATATGTATTTTCTAAAGAGAAAAGGTATCATGGGAAGAAGACGATAATATCCAACACCCCTTAATGAATGCCAGGATACCAATGTTGTCCTCACTCTTCTCCGTCAATCGGAACAAGTACTACCATGTTGTGTGTGATAGTTTCTTCACGTCACTGTCACTGGCACGTCGGCTCTTGGAATTTAAAACATCACTGGAACATTACGTAATAAAAACAGACCGACCTCACGTATATTTTCTGACGCAGGTGGCAGGGAATCCGTTTTTGCGAGACAGGGACTTGTTTTAGCTTGCGCATACAAAGAGCGAGAGAGGAGGAAACCCGTTAGGCTGCGAAACAGAACAACTATAAACCCAGTGTCGTTGAATTTTATAACAAAAATATGGAAGGCGTTGACCTCATTGATATGATGACAACGTTGTATGATGACAAAAGGAAATCAAAGTAGGTTGAGAAACGGGTTTGCTTTAACATTTTTCATAGAATGACGCTTAAAGCTATATAAGCTGTCACAATGATTATTTTTGTCCCCTGACATATAGTCGAGAATATGATAAAATATGTGTTCAAATACATTATCAGACTTGTGAAACATTGTAAAAGATCTCTTTTCGAAGTTCTTTGTTTTATTAGAATTAAAGTTTCCCCGTACCTTAATATCCAGCTGTATTTCCGTATGCAATTTCCTTTCAGATAAACTCTTTCGCCTTATCAAATGTACTTCGTAATTCGGTCAGGGGATCTAGGTCCTTTACGCCCTCGGGCCAAGTTAAAGTCGGCCGATTTTTATTTGTTTTATATTCATTTTTAAAATACAGGACGTGATTTGTATTGGAAAGTGCATGCATAATGTAAATGATATGCTTTTCAACGCTATGTTAAATACCTGAAGAAAAATCGCGATGCTCTAACCACTGGGTTACAGGTTCAATTCGACTACTGAATCCTGGACGGGTGTGAACGATCGTCAGAATGATTCCACTCCTCCTTGACACCTGATTACACTCCTCCTGGATCTTCTAATATCGATATTGCCTTATTTTGTGCAGTGGTTACATAAGTAATTTAAGTGTTCGGTCCGAATGTCTTGTCTCAAATTGTTTTCGTGAATTTTCCTGTACAAGGAGTCTGTTGGTCCCCTGCCGGTCGTTGTCTGTCAGTTTTCAGACAATAAGTCGAGTTAGGGGTGTCGTATCTGAATGAAACTTGATATAATGTTAGCTAATGGGGTAATCTGAAGTGAGATTACGTACCAGGTCAAAGGTCAACTATAAAGGTCACTTGTACTAAAAAAAATTAATAGAATCTACCCTTACCTCAAGGTAGTGATGATTATTTTTCTCCCATTTATATATGTCTATGTAGATTTACGCATGTTCTACATGTCCATCTAGATCTACGCATATCTGAGTCGTATCTGACATAAATATGATACTGCGTTGTGGAAGCCACAAGTTATACGTCATGAAATGTATTATGATGTCATAACGCGCGTTGCTTGTCATCCACCCACTATGGAATACAGGCTGGTCATTTTGCACTAGTTATAAAGATAACTCCGTGAATATGGGAGAAATATATGGCTATATCTAGGGCTCTAAATGATAACTTGACTTGGTAATAAGATTGAAACCTGAGACTATGTTAGATTATGTGGGACTGTAGAATGGGATTGTCTATGAGGCTAATATGTTAACTATGAAAGTAACTATTATTTTTTAATACCTACAGTCAAACTTGATTTTGATACGAACATCCTTCATCAAAAGATATAGTAAGGAAATAGATCTATATATTGGGTTACTAGTTCAAATGATGGTGACAGGGGACGAGTGTTGCATGCAACAATGACTGTAAGCTTGTTTTATTTTAATTGTTATGAAAATATTTATGAATAAATTTGTCACGATATAAGATAAAGACTACGATTCTGGGACACGGGCATTGAACGTAACTATGTAACGCATAACAGCTGTAGACGCACATGAACCTTTGTAAATTGTAGAACGAAAATACTGTCAACATTTGGTTGTGTACTTTTAGCTGTTTGGTCATAGAAGTCGGAGCAAGAAGATAAAATCGTGGAATAATATTTGTTATAGCAAAATAAATAAAATTAATGAACATCCTTATGTGATACCCATCCAAACTGCATAGCTTTTATTCAACCATTATATATCTAATTTGTCTTATTCTACAGGACTAGGAAGTATTGGTACGCTATCATACAGTAGATTTAAGGGGGCATTAACTGTAATTACCAAAACAATTATTTCCATCTTTTCAACTTTATTACCCCTTTAACAAACGGTCTGTTTTTGACCTTTAAAGGCAGGTGCTCTTTCCACAGCCTGGCTCAGTCGGTAGCGCGCTCGACTCTTGGTCGTGAGTTCGAGGGCAGGTTGGTTTCATGTCCTGATGAGACAGTAAAACGCTGAGGGCAGGTTCGTTTCCTGTCCTGATGAGACAGTAAAACTGGAGATCCCGTGTCGCAGTTGGTGTCGGCACGTTAAAGAACCCTCACTGCTCAATGGCCGTAAGTGCCGAGCATAGGCCAAAATTTGAAGCCCTTCACCGGCATTTGGTGACTTCTCCATATGAGTGAATGATTTTTGAGTGGGACGTTAAGCAACATTAAACAAACATACAAATGTGGCCTGTAATGCAAGTTTCACGGTATTGGCAAAAGTTCATATCACAGGTCAGAATTATGTACACAAATTATCGCTTTACCTGTTTGATCGAAATTTTCAATACCGATTGTTTCGAGGATTACTCCTAAAAATACTGGTTTTTATATGAGCTATGATGCGGAAGTATACTTAAAGCGTATGTGACGGTTGATAGGGGATGCCTACTCATCCATGGCACCTGATCCCACCTCTGGATATCCGTGTTTGTCCAATATTTATCGGATTTGTTAACTGTCTCTTGGACAGCCTGGCGGTTAATATATTGATATCTGTACTTTTAAACATCACCTTTAGCTGAGAGCGTCTCTATTAAAATGAAAAAGCTGGAAGGGACGTTGAATGACAACAGAGGAAAATTTGGAGGAGACGTTGAACGACAACAGGGAAAAAGTCGCCATGTTAATAACAATTTTGACATAAACATATTGCTTGGCAGTTGGCAGTATTTTTTTGTTAACTATTCAGGATTTACATTTCTTAATCTTGTTGCATGTCAGCTGTTTTTTCCCCACGATATACGAATGTTTAGATAACACCTAGAACAATAGATATCGCAAGTCGTGACAATAGATATCGCAAGTCGTGACTGCAGTTTGCATATATATATTCAAGTTTCCGTAAGGAGTCTGTATTAGTTATCTTTGAAGACGCACACAACTTGGATCTACAAAATGCGTACCTTGCTCGTCTTAGCCGTTGCTCTTGCTTGCCTTGGTAAGTAAAACTTAAAACGATATTGAGTGTGTGTGTGTTTGTGTGTAGGTGTGTGTGTGTGTGTGTGTGTGTGTGTGTGTGTGTGTGTGTGTGTTTAAATATGAGTAACTAAATCATGTTTATCCAAATTGATATACATTTTTCATATTACATTTTCAATTTGTTTCGGTCATACTCAACAATTTTTCATTTATATGGTGGCGGCCAATTTTTAATGCTTGAGGGGAGAACCCGCGTACAATGTACCCGGGAATAGACCACCGACCTTCCGCAAGTACACTGGCAACTTTCTCACAAAAGCAACTCAGGGGCCAGCCGGGCTCGAACCTGCTCTGATCAGAAGTGAGAGATTTCACGGTTTCATATTGCAAATGGATACAAATAGACAATTTATGTTCACCATTCAATAAGGAAAATGCACTTTGCAGTACAGAGCGTTGATATGCTACGAAGAAGGAAATGAAGCTGAAAACGGACCAATAATTAGATGCCCTATTTTTTAGGTCACCTGAGCAAAGCGAAGACCTCAAACCTGTAAAATATATAGCTGTTGTGAAGTTGTTCTTTATCAAACTGGTCGACGAATATTGATACAGTACTTGTTTTTATCTATTTAACTTGTAAGTGGTAAAAATGTATACACAAAAATACATTTTTTAATTTCCAACTATGAACATTGCAGTTTTCAGCGAAATATTTCCAACAAATTTAATTATTAGGTGCATTTGCATCATGTCGCCTTTATCATTACCGGGACAATTGCACCTCAAGTGTGCACTGTTATGATTAGTATGTCATAAAGTTGTATGTGTGAATCGGACAATTTTTATGATACTTCGTGTTTCCGAATTTGACCCGTCGTGGGCCTCTAACGTGTCTTTTCCATATTTTCTTGTATTTTTCTCCTATGGTTCACACATATTTCCTTATTTTTTACGGGGAATAATTTACTTATTTGACAAGCTACTGGCAATATGACATCACAATACAATTTATGACGTAGTATTTCAGTGGTTTCTAGAATGCAGTACATAGTTTCAGATTTTATTTGCGTAGATCTTTAAAAAATGGGAGATAAAATAATCAACCCCTACCCTGAGGGTATGACAAAGGAATTTCAATCCATCAGTAATGTTCATAGAATTCGACGACTTCACATTCTGTCAACACAAACTACAAATTAATTTTTGTGACCCTGATGTTGTCAGAGTACTTTCCTGTCTCCATGGAAATTTTATCATCGTTCCTTCTGACAAAGCATCTAACAACTTCACATTTGTCTGCAGGCGATGCTACTTCAGCATCCTACAGGAGGAACTTGGACTCAACACACTTCCTAGAAACCCTACATACTCTCTAACCGATTTCTCTACCTCTGAAATATTAGATAATCATAAATTCGTTCTCACTTCCTTTGAAATACCCACAAGTGGCACAGGGTCATCTAAGTGCTCCACCAAGCCTTTATCTATTTGCTCACCAAACTTCTTACACATATTAAACAAGATCTCCAGAAGTACTGTACAACGGCCTACTCAAGAAGTGGATCCTAAAGAATTCAGAAGAATTGTTGGAACATGTAAAATTTCCAAACTTCAAACATATTACAAGCATCAAGTCTTTTGATTTTTCGACCATTTACACAACAATTCCCCATCAAAAACAGATAAACATCTATTATACAAAACTCTTTTGTATACAAAAATGGAAATCGCAGATATAAATATTTAGTGTTAGGTCATGAAGAACCTTATTTTGTGAAGACAAGTACACTAAAGACGATGTTATCAAGATGCTGGGGTTTCTAGTAGACAACATCTTAGTGTTTTTTCGCGGGAAAAGTTTGCTAGCAGATTGTCAGCATTTAAGTGGGTACCAACTGTGCACCTCTCTTGGCTAACATATTTTTGTATTCATATGAAGCAGAATTTATAGTCTCTGCTCTCGAAAGGAAACAAACATTTAGCATCTCAATTTTACCTACAAGAATATCGACGATGTTCTGTCCACAAATAATTCAGAATTTCAGAATTACCTCGGCCAGATGTATCTTGTTGAACTAGAGATCAATGAGACGACAGAGAGTAATACATCTGCTTCTTACCTAGATTTACTCCTGTCGATTGGAAAGGACTGTCAACTTCACACATCCCTCTATGACAAACGCGACATTTTCAATTTCCATATCACGAACTTCCCGTTTCTAATAGTAATATTCCATCTTCTCCTGCCTTTGGCGTTTTCATGTCACAACTTATACGTTATGCCAGGGCATGCTCTTCTCATGAATGTTTTATTCTGAGAGCTAAATGACTAGCCAATAAACTACTTGCTTGGAATCATCTTTAAGAAGTTTTATGGTCGATACGGGGATTTTGTTAAACATTATGAAGTCCCCCTCTCAGAAATATTAGATAGTATTCTGGAGCACGGCTACAGACAGTGACTCCCTTTCACCAATCGTGCTTTTCACTCAACTCGACCTTATAACCAAACTTGACCTTTTCACCGAATTTGACTAGAAAGGTTACCATGGATCGTTTGCGACGGGTGTGGCATGCCAGCAGAAGACGCTGACTCCTTCCGGACACCTGGTCTTATCCCGTTTGGCATTCGCAATTGTTCTTCATGTTGAGATCATTTACACATCTAATTTGTCGTGTTACAATGAACTTGAATTTTGATTATCGATTGGTACTTGTTCAATTTTACTTTGTCATGCCCTCAAGGTAGGGATAGATTCTATTAATCATAGTGCCGTACCTAATATATTTTATCTCATTTCCTCTAGCTGTCAGTATGACCCAACATCAACATTGTCTCAATCACGGACAAAGTTGTGATAGTCAATGCCAAGCTGGTGAAGTAGGTGAGTGCGTACATCACCAGTGTGTCTGTCGTGATCAATGTACAGTAGATAATGCAGGTGCTTCATGTTCCTGTGCCGACGGATCAACATCACACTGTGATCACCATGGAAACTGCCGCTGTAGTAAGTATATAAATAAATAAATACAAAAATACATACATACATACATACATACATACATATATATATATATATATATATATATATATATATATATATATATATATATATATATATATATATATATATATATATATATTGTATATCAGGTCGACAAAAAAAATTTCCTCTAGTTTTAGTAAAGGTAACTGAATATTTTTGTAGTCATTACTACTAATACTATTAATGTTGGATAGTTGATTCTCAAAGCTCATACAACATATATATTTAGGATTTTGTTAATTAGTCTTGTGTGAATTATTAGATGAATATATTATCAAATCGCATTGATATCGGAATATTTCACTTTTTTCAGATCACCATTGAGGAAATGGGAATTATGCAAATGACGAAGTCAATAAAAATCTATACATATAATGCATTAATGAAGTAGATATTTTTTTATTTCCCGTTATTATGCAACATAGTTCCGACAGGGATATTATTTAGACCGGTGAATGCTTCGCGAGTCGGTTCATTGGCCAGTTCATCGATGAAAGGGCATTTTAGATCATCTGATCCGAAGGGCGAATGGAATTTTATTTTTACTAGTATACCTTACCTGGTCCAACGACTCGGAGAGGGGTTGAGGGCTGAAGTTGAAACTCGGAAATGTTTACCAATAAGGGTCACCTATGCTATTTTTGGACCGGTACCTCTTTCCTGGCAGAAAATGTACCATAGTCAATCTGAACCTCCTTCCACATTTCCCTCTGGATATACCAAAGTTCATCAGTAATGGTTTGTTCTATCATCCATCCGAGCCATTCTAACTGGTTATCTCTCAGGATTGACAGCCCTTGGAACTGTCCATCGCCATAGCAACAGAGGAGACCCCTTTCTCTGAGGCAAAGTAAAAATTTCCTATTTCATAAAATGTACCCGGGAAGAGACGACCGGCCTTCCTCAAGTTGACCGATTTCTAAAAAAACGATCAGCTTAGATTTCAGCGGAGCACAAACATCTAAGCTAAAGTAAGAGACTACATGGTTCAAAGCACCATGCTCTGACCATTCGCTTCCCACCAGTCATAGAAACGTTTGGAAAAAAAACTTTGATAGATTAGTGCCTCATACTGTTTTCCTTCAGATTTGGAAAAAGTTTGATGAAATTATCCAATGATCGATAATAGCGAGTTATCGGGCGTCGTGCTACCCGGTCCTGCATCCATTTCCGGTTCGAGCACGTAGCCTATAGTAAAAAGTAAATTGAGTAATAACATTGTAAATTATTGGCCTATTTATAATGCCTTGGATTTGCTGTTCAGTTCCTTGGGATTTTTTTGTTTAGATGAAAACAAAATGAAACAGTGGAACCCGTCGAAAACGTATAAAACATCTCAGATACCAAAGTATAAATATTTAGGATGTCCAGGACACAGATACAAATCCGGCAAAAATGGACAAACACGGACTTCTTGAAACCAAGAGATGGGATCAGGTGCCATGGAGGAGTAAGCATCCCCAGTCGATCGGTCACACCCACAGTGAGTCCACAGTCAAGTTCAAATGAAATACGTGATGAACGAATTTTCGTCACAATTAGTACAGACGTCTCAACAACCGCCAACGAATAAGGCAACTCCACATTTCACCCAGTAAAACATAGTAATCGCGAACAAGACTATTATGTCGAAGGTGAAATTTGCGGAACGTTGACATCAAACGCGGTTTTCGATATCCCTGTGTCATTAATTTGTCAGTGAGTAGTTTACATCTAGGTCTTATTTTTGAAAATAAACTTTCTTTCATCCCTCCTTTGAAATCACTAAGAGTGAAATGTCTAAAGGCTTTAAATATTATGAAAGTAATTTCAAATACAGGCATGGGGCAGACAACATAGTTCTCCTACAATTATATCGTTCACTTTTTCGATTTAAATTCGACTATGGATGCATTGTGTATGGCTCTGCTCATGTTTTTTACTTAGAAATAATTGATACCGTTCATCACCAAGGTTTGCGTCTTTCACTTTAGAACATCACCAGTTGATAGTTTGTATGTAGTGGCTGATGAAGTATCTCTAGAACAACGACGGATCAAACAAACGTTACAGTATATTACAAAATTTAAGTCTGATCCTAACAATCCGACATACGACTGTGTCTTTCAACCACTGTATGAACAAATGTACGAAAATTGTACAAAAACTATCGCTCTACTTGACATTAGAATCAAAGAACATATTGAAGACTACGACGTATTTCTTTACACTATTTCAGACCTAAATATATACACAACACCTCCCTGGGAACAAACAAAATCAACTGTTGACTTATCTTTTACCTCGGCCAGATATATCTTGTTGAGCTAAAGATCAATGAGACGACAGAGCAACACATCTGCTTCTTACCTAGATTTACTCCTGTCGATTGGATAGGACGATCAACTTCACACATCCCTTTATGACAAATGCGACGATTTCCATATCACGAACTTCCCGTTTCTAAGTAGTAATTTTCCATCTTCTCCTGCCTATGGCGTTTTCATTTCACAACTTATACGTTATGCCAGGGCATGTGCTTCGTAAGAATGTTTCATTCTGAGAGCATAACGACTAACAATAAACTAGTTACACAAGGTTACGTTGTTGAACGCTTGGAGTCGTTCTTTAAGAAGTTTTATTTTAGATACGGGGATCTTGGTAAATATTATGAAGTCCAATCTTAGTAATTTTAGATAGTATTCTGGAACACGGCAACAGACAGTAACTCCCTTTCACCAATCGTGCTTTTCACCGAACATGACCTTTTCACCGATTTTGATAAGAAAGGTTTCCATGTAACGTTTGCGATGTGTGTGGCATGTCAGCAGAAGACGCTGGCTCCTTCCGGACACCTGGTCTTATCCCGTTTGGGATTCGTAATTGTTCTTCATGTTGACACCATTTACACTTCTAATTCGTCGTGTTATAATGGACTTGAGTTTTGATTATCGATAGGTGTTTTTCAATTTTACCCTAAACAAAAATAAAAAATCGTAATAAAATCCAATAGATTTAAAACAACAATATTTAGAATTAATAGAGATTGATAACAAAAACAACTTTTTACCTATATTCACTGATGGATCAAAGTCCTCAACCAACGTTTCTGCTGCAGCTATTATTAACTTTGAAATTCTCAAAACAAACATGCCGCGTGATACCTCTATTTTCACCACTGAGGCCATAGCAATTTTACTGGCATTAAATTACATAAAGACAAAAGCTATAAGAAAATGTGTTATTTACTGAGATTCTTTGTCTTGTTTAAAATCAATTGAAAGCGTAAACCTTTCTAGTAATGTTTGAAATCATAGAGACAGTACATTATTTGACAGCTCTAGGTACAGAGGTAATCTTCGGTTGGATTCCTGGTCATATCGGCATAAAAGGAAATACCAAAGCTAAATTAGTAATGACAAATTTACAGCCTGAAAATAAAATTCCTTTTACAGATCTTAAACCATCTATTACAGATTATATAACCAAAACATTCGAACAACATTAGGATCTACAAACTGAAAATAAATTACATGAAATAAAAACCAAATTTGTCAGTAATCCACCAGTCTTCACTAGTAATAGAAAAGAGAAGGTTACCCTGACCAGACGTCGCATTGGTCACAGTAACCTTACACATAGATAAATATTTCAATTTCCATACCACAAACTTTCCATTTCTAAGTAGTAATATTCCATTTTCTCCTGTCTATGGCGTTTTCATTTCACAACTTATACGTTATGCCAATGCATGCTCTTCTTATGAATGTTTTATTCCGAGAGCAAAATGACTAGCCTATAAACTATTTACACAAGGTTACGTTGTTGAACGCTTGGAGTGGTCGTTTGAGAAGTTTTATGGTAGATACGGGGATCTTGTTAAACATTATAAAGTCCCCCTCTCAGAGATATTAGATAGTATTCTGGATAACGGCCATAGACAGTGACTCATCGAACTAGAAAGGTTTCCATGGAACATTTGTGACGGGAGTGGCATGTCAGCAAAAGACGCTGACTCCTTCCAGACACCTGGTCTTATCCCGTTTGGCATTCGTAATTGTTCTTCATGTTGAGGCCATTTGCACATCTTAATTGTCGTGTTATAATGGACTTGAGTTTTGATTATTGATTTGTAATTCTTCAATTTCACTCAAAGAAGAACCACCGGAATGTATACCGTGTGGCTCAAGACTGACAATTAAACAAATTTATCAGAATGCTCAGATTTTACTTACTCGTGAATAATATTACTCCGAGACAGATCTTAATAGTGTTTTAATAATCTCATTTGCAACATCATTTTAGATATATGAAAGACATTAACTTATATTCAAAACTTTGAAATGTCGAAATACTCTTTTATTTGGAATCTATATAATATTATATTTCAGAAAACCTTTAGTGTTCAAAAGTTTTATAAGAAAAAATGCTCAGTTGTTATGTTGAAAAGATATAGTTTATCTTATACCGTCACGATATAGATGAAATATTGTTGAAAGTGGCGTTAAACAACAATAAACATACGAAAAAAAATCTGTATATGAAATGTTCATATGTTGAACACGCATTGATATATCGGATCATTTGTGAAATATAAACTCCATATGCGGGTG
The DNA here is from genome assembly GCA_030159075.1 of Atrina japonica. Classification (NCBI taxonomy): domain Eukaryota; kingdom Metazoa; phylum Mollusca; class Bivalvia; order Pterioida; family Pinnidae; genus Atrina; species Atrina japonica. The sequence continues at coordinate 57,926 of BROG01001112.1, forward strand.
ACTGTGGGATATTACTACTTAAATGTGGAAAATGTACGATGGGAAACCCGAAATCGTCGCGTTTGTCGTATAGCCTAGTTGCCAATTTCCCGCCTGTGTCTATAGTAAGTAAAATGTCTAAATATGAAGGTGTGTGCTTGATTCTGTTGTATCTTTAATTTCTAGTTCGATGGGATATATCGCATTGACATATGTATGAAAAATGTCATTATTAATTGACAAAACGTCGTCGATATATCTAAACGTGGAATTAAAGGACACCGCTAGCTTTTTCTTCTTTTGATTCAGCAGTTTCTGAATGAAGTCTGCTTCGTATGAATAAAGGAACCGGTCGGTAAATAAAGGCACACAATTGGTTCCCATAAGAATGCTGAATTCCAGCATGTTTTTATATCAACTTCAGTGTATATATGTGTAGAATCGGAGTGGTTTTTGACAAATTAAGTATCATAATAACCAATCACTTGACATTTAAATGTTCGGGTACCACGTTTAGAAAGAAAATACAGTTGTCTATGATGCTTAAAAGTCTTCCTTTTAATTTTTTATGTGGAATAGTTGTGTAAAGTGTATAGAAGACGTATGTTTTGATACTTAGAATTTGAGAAAATTTGTGTGCCTTTAAATTTTCTAAAAGTTGTTTAAATTTTAAGTATCCACATCTGATTCACACCGCTTCTGGAATAAGCAACTGTACAGTATTACTGATTTCTCCTTAATGGCTGTCAATATCTTGATGAGGAGTAAAGATAAAGGTTTGGTAGGACATTTCCTGGATCCCATTATATACATCTGCTTATATGGGGTTTTATGAAGTTTAGGTATCCAGTATAAATATGGTAGCTTAAAATCAGTATAGGTTGTAGGTACATCAAAAGAGCGTAATACGGACACGTGATTTTGAAGGGTCTCGTCCTTTGAAAGTGAGCTACGTGTGTATGAAGGATTACCAGAATTTGTAGTAAACCCTAGCTCTTCTAATAAACAATTACAGTAATGTGCCTTGCAAATAAAAACTATATTATCTGAGGCTTTGTCTGCTGGCACTAGTACATATTGGTCATGTAATCCAGTTCAGTTACTACTTCTGGATCACTAAATACAGAGGGATAACGTGTTTTCACAGTTCTTTTAAGTTTTCAAATACGAGTTTCTATCAACCATTGTTGATAGCCGGGAACATTTTACTGGACATGACTTTATGCAGCAGATGATACATAATAAAATGATTTGTTCGAAATGTTGATAAAATGTGTGAAATTGGAAAAATCTGTGCATCGATTAGTAAATCACAGGTACACATGCCGGTCATGGCATAGCAAACAGCAGGTCCATAGACACATGTTCACCAAACTGACGGGGGTATTTACCGAAATGATGCCAGAATACACCAGTATACTCAATAGTTTTTACATATTTGTGTTTTTCATGATCCGTTCGAGCTTAAAAGTCATTGTTACTTTTGAGAAGAAACTTAAAGGTAATGCTAAATTTCCCCTGACACCTCATTAACAAGAATGACCGAAATGAAGGGGTATTAAATAGATGGTCGGACAATAGATTTAAAAAATCAATATTTTTTATGCCCACGGCCTGAATGGTCAGCAATGGACATCTAGTGTTTAGATGACCAGTCTGTCTGTGTCTGTTTGTCTGTCAGTAATTCCGTCACGCTTACATATAAATTGCAATATTACAACTTTGGATTGTGATACAGCAACCAAACGTAGACTGTAAGTTTATCTAAGGGTTGCTCACATTCATCGACACCACATGCCCCTGGGGATGGGATGGTATAAAAATGTAGGACATTGTGAATTTTTTTGGGGGGACGGGGGCATTTTTGTTTCACAAACACATCTTTTTTATATTTTTTAAATATCGTTATCAATAGTAAAATCTAAAGGTTACCTTGTCAGTTTGTGATAGTCACAGGGTAACCCTATTCTAATGCCTGCATATTCTAAAGACAAAAAAACCTAAAACGTTTACTGTTTTGTAGTTCCTGCCTAAATCTATGACCAAAGTATGTTGATTATATTGATGTGCTTAAAATCTAGTTACTTATTTGTAATTTGGATTTGATGATTTCAATATTGTTTTTTGGCAAAATTACTGAAAAGATATATTTTTCATCTTTCTTATTTGAAATGATAAATTCTAGATACTGAAAAAATATTTCGATATATGTGACGTCACTTAAAACAATTAGTGAAACGTGAATTCTCTCGAGTCCTCAACGTCAATGACCAATGAAATAACGCTACATTATTGTAAACAAACAGTACATTAGAATAATTGATCTATCAGAAATTAGATTTTTAAATATTAGGAATAAATTCCTAATTCGACCAAATGGCTTGCTATACTATACATCGTACCATGTCATGTATTGGTAAATAAACATAAACATAGGTATATTTAAAATCTGAGTGAAATGACTTACGGCGAGGGGAATCCTGGGCGAATGAACCCGATACACTATATACTATTATATGCTCTACTCTACTCTCACCACACCTTGGCTACAATATATAGTAACATAAGTTTATAATCTCCCTTTGTATTCACTATGATGCATTCGTTTTGTGTGTTTTACCCATTATTAGGTGAAGAAATGCTTTCTTGAAATAATATTGCTGAAATCTAATTTTTAGAATTATTTATGATTTTTATGCTTGCAGCCTAAAAGGTCGACCGGGGGCATCTTGTGTCTGTCCGTAATTCTGTCCCACTTACATATAAATTGCAATATTTGAATTATTTCAAGTTTTGATTGTGATAGAGTAATTAAACTTAGACTTTAAGTTCATCTAAGGGTTACACACACTTCACTGATAGAATATCACATATTTATCATGCCTCGCTTTGCGCTGTCGGTCGGTCTGTACACCAACAGTTTCTGCTCATTATATCTGCAGCTGGTGCACATATTGAAATGAAATTTGGTATACAGATGTATCATGAGAATATCTAGGTCAAGTTAGTATTTGGTTACAGTCAAACCATTTTTGTCAGAGTTATGCCTCTTGAACTTAGAAAATTTCCAATAATTCAGTTTCCGCTCATTATCTCTGCAGCGGGTGCAAATATTGAAATGAAATTTGGTATACAGATACATCATGAGAATATATAGGTCAAGTTCTTATTTGGTTTCCATCAAACAATTGTTCACAGGGTTACACTCATTGAACTTTGAAAATTTCCAGTACTTCACAGTTTGCGTTTATGTGGGAGGGGGCATAACTGTTTTACAGACAGCTCTTGTTTATTATTTATTTAATCGTAAAAGCCATATATCACCACAAAACAAACAAAAAACAAAACACACAGAAAGAAATCGGAATCACAAGATTAGATCTACATCTGTAGCACGCTGTACAGCCTACAGGCCCATATCGCGATATATCTAGGTATGACCCACAGACCACAGAAATGGAAGTTCGCTTTGTAGTTACAATTTTTACTTGTCAATTGAACAGAAAAAATTAGAGTCTGGCCTAGTGCAACATTGTCAAACATTTCTGATAAACAGATCGATTTGTTTGCCTACACCGGGTATACCTGTCAAAAACCATTCGTCACTCGCATCGTGTGAAATCAGGCCGTATGAAATACTTACGTAAGTTACGTACGAATCAGTCATCATGGTTCCCAAGTGATTGGTAAAAATATCAAATGGCTAATTTCAGTTGTCATGAATGAATATTAGCTGTCTCCCTTCTCGTCAGTCACACTCAAACTTTCTGTATTAATAATATATCAGAATTCAAACGCAAATTCGTTGTAAATACATTATACTCCCACCGCAAAGCCAATTATATAGAATCAATTTCGTAACCAGCTGACTACTGATTCACAGAAAATAGTAATATATATGAATATTAGGATTGGATTACAGGTGTCAAAATACAACAATTCAGTTCATATCTATTTTGTAATTTTTTTACAGTATGCTTTTGTTTACAGTTGTATACAGTGGATTCCTCTTAATTGCAAAGCCATAATGCCAGAGAAAATAATGCAAATGTGCAATTAACAGAAAAGACCGGAAAGTCGTAGATTTCTCTTTTTCAATTCAGGTTTTTGAGATTCAGATTAGCTTATTTGTTTAAAGATACCATCGTGCCCTTGGAACTGGCATTGATCGTCAAGGTAAACATTAGAGAGTTCCACAATGTTTCTGGACCAAGAACAGTATCGCCGTCTGGCGTAAATCAAGATGAGATAACCCACTATTGTTTACCGTTATATGATTAAATGGAGTGGTATATGAAAGAAAATATTTCCCGAGATCGTACCTTTAGACATAATTGTTTACAAATAGAACACGGGTGTCTTACACTAATTATGCAATCACTTGAGTATAAAAACAAAGCATGTATTTCGAAGTGTTTCACGACACACTCAACACTTTTATACGCCTGTCGAAGGCGGCGTATTATGGTATGGCGATGTGTGTCCGTGCGGTTGTTTTATGTAATAACTCGAACAATTATGGCCCGATTGTCGTAAAACTTTGTTCAACTATTCTAATGTAAATTTTATAAATCATTTTAGCTATCCTAGTGAATCAATGTATAGTCGAACCAACTGATATTTAACCGTGTAACACTGAAATCCCTTGCCAAATATCTTTATTACCTTCATAACCCAGCCCATACATTTGGCATGAATAACAATTTGTTAGTATTTAACGATTGACAATAATATTTTTTGCTGTTCCTGTTGAAGGATAACATTTGATTCTGAAGGGGTGCTGATCAGATTATTTAATCAGTCATACCGTTGCAGGACAGAAAATCCTGATTTCCATGCAGACCAGAGACAGATTTTTATACTTTCTTCGTTTTTTCGCCACTTGTAATGTGGGTGGAAATGTAAAATAATGCATTGGCGGATCTAGAATTTTTTCGAAGGGGAGTTGAGGGGGTAATATAAGTATATACTATTCAAAAGTGTTATGAAATACAAACCTCACTACACATTGGATTATTGTGAGGCAAGATTGTCATGAAGAACCCTTACGAAGGTAACATATAAAAATCTCCGATACCAAAGCATAAATCAATAGAATGTCCAGGACATAGATACAAATCCGGTAAAAATGGACAAACACGGACCTCTGGAAACCAAGAGGTGGGATCAGGTGCCATGGAGGAGTAAGCATCCTCTGTCGACCGGTCACACCCGCCGTGAGTCCACAGTCAAGTCCAGTGAAACACGTGAGGAGTGTATCCTCGTCACAATTGGTACAGACGTCTCAACAACCGCCAACGAAAAGGCAACTCAACATTTCACTTAGTGAAACAGAGCAGTCGCAAACAAGACTATTATACCGACCGTATAACTTGCGGAACGTTGACATTAAACACGGTTTTCGATATCCCTGTGTCAATAATTTGTCAGTGAGTATTTTACCTCTGTATATGAAATCTTCATATGTTGTAACATGCCATAATTTGGAAGCATTAACTGGTATTTGAGGGATCTCCGTGGGCGACTAGTTAGAACATATTGCTTTTAACCATGAAGTCTTTCACTTCTGGTGAGCCAAGTGAGTGTGGGTAAATACTATTCAAAATTCAAATTCTGATATTCCATCAGTGTCCAGACCGACAAAAATGGATGGAGACAGTCATTGTAATTTTCAAAGGTCTCCAACCAAATTTTTTCCCCCAATTATGTATATAAATATCTTTATATAAATATATGACTAATAAGAAAGATGGCGAGCGAGGTTACAGTATATTACAAAATTAAAGTCCGATCCTAACAATACTGCATACGACTGTGTCTTTCAACCACTGTATGAACAAATGTACGAAAATCTTACAAAAACTATTGCCCCACTTACTATTAGAATTAAAGAACATATTGAGGACTGCGATTTATTTTTGTCAATATTTTTTACCTATTTTCACTGATGCGTCAAAACCTCAACCAATGTTTCAGCTGCAGCTGTTATTAACTTTGAAATTCCAAAAACAATCATGCCGTGTGATGCCTCTTTTTTTCACCACTGAGGCCGCAGCGATTTTACTGGCATTAAATTATATAAAGACAAAAGCTCTTAGAAAATGTGTTATTTACTCAGATTCTTTGTCTGTTTTGGAATCAATTGAAAGCATAAACCTTTCTAATAACATATTTTTTTAAATAATAGAGACAGTACATTATTTGACATCTGTAGGTACAGAGACAGTTTTCTGTTGGATCCCTGGCCACATCGGCATAAAAGGAAATATCAAAGTTGATGAGGTTGCGAAATTAGTAATTAGAAATTTACCGTCTGAAAATAAAATTCCTTTCACAGATCTTAAACCATATCTTACAGAATACATAACCACAACGTTTCAATATCATTGGGATCTGCAAACTGAAAATAAATTACATGAAATAAATGCGAAATTTGTCCACAATCCACCAGTCTTCACTAGTAATAGAAAAGATGAGGTTACTTTGACCAGACTTCGTATTGGTCACAGTAACCTTACACATAAATATTAATTATATTAAGAACCACCGGAATGTATACCGTGTGGGACAAGACTAACAGTTAAACATATTTTAACTGAATGTATTGATTTTAAACTTACTCGTGAAAAAACATTTCTCCGAGACAGATCTTAGTAGTGTTTTTAATAATGTCGCTGGCGACATCATTTTAGAATACCTAAAAGCTATCGGTTTATTTTCAAAAATTTGACCTGTATAAATATTTGTATTAATTTACAAATCTATAAAATATTGTATTGTAGAAATTTTTAGTATGCAAAAGTTTTATAAGATAAAAATGTTCCATTTTTTTGTTGAATATATATATTTTACATTATCCCGCCACAATAAAACTGAAATATTGTTGAAAGTGGCGTTTAACAACAACAAACAAACAAACAAGCGAGAGAGGTGAGCTGAAAATTTTGGAACATTAATCAAGTCGTCCAGCCCCCGCTCAAAATCAACTAAAACGTCCCAGGTACCGAAGTATAAAATATTTTGATGTCCAGGATATAGGTAAAAATTTGGAAAAATGCACATGGACCTCTGAAATCAGGTGTCAGGAGTAGTAGGCACCACCTGTCGACCGGTCACACCCGCCATGAGTCCACGGTCAAATTAAAATGAAATACGTGAGGAAAGAATCCTTGTAATAATTGGTACAAACTTCTCAACAACCGCTATCGAATAGGTAACTCAATATTTCACTTGGTGAAACACAGTAATCGCAAACAAGACTATTATACCGACCGTAAAATTTGCGGTACGTTGACATCAAACGCGGTTTTCGTTATCCCTGTCGGTGCCTATAGTAAGCAAAATGTATAAAATATGAAGGTGTGTGCCGGTCCTTTTTTCAAAAGAAATACTGTTTTAGGTTTGTTACCGAATCAAAATGGCGCGTTAATGGTTATTTTGAAAGCGCGGGAAGATTGCAATTTATCAAATTCTTGGGCGAAACAGAATTTGTATGTATTTTGGAAAAATAAAATCACTGATACAAACTCGTCAAAATGAATAGGGCACAGCAAATAAATAAATTTCAGCCCAAATATAAAATATAGTTTCTACCCACCGAAATGTTATGGAAAGCAAACAATAAAAATGTACAGATTACTGGTTTAGTGATAACCTGTTTAAATGTGATCAGTTAGAGGTTTATTTTTACTTTTTACAAAAAAACTAAGTTTGCACCACGAGTAAAGCTTCATTTTTCACATTTGAAAATGAAACCGTCGTGACCGTTTGTAACAAACTGCGTTCCTTATAATCTCACCTGCGTAGGTAATACTTCCGAGTGCACCAAGCAGTTTCGTACCCAACACAAACACTACATCCAATAACACACAAATCGTACACGAAACAATTTGTCTTTTAGTGGGCACTATGTCATAGTACGACATGTCTAGGGCACGAAACGTGTTGATGCTACTCGGATTAGGAGGAACGCAGTTGTTGTGAAAGGGTCTATACACCCAGGAAGAGACAACAACAACAACAGCAACAAAACTAGTCCTCGCAAAATTAACTCGGATACAAGCGGGACTTAGACCCATGCTGACCGGAGTTCACAATTTGAAGTTTGATACTCTAAACACTCTAACGTGGAGGTCCTTAATGTGCCTTACACACATTAATAAAAAGTACTGAATGGTCTGAGCCTAATGCTGTAACTTCGTTTGTTGCCAAGAATATGGCTGATTTTCACCAGATAATCAATGTTCCTCTATTTTGCCTACGGCCAAAATATGTTATTTAAACACTTTTATTAATTTCCCAAAAGTTTCAATCAATCGATGTCAGAAATTGTATTTAATTCAACAGTTTTTCAATACCATTTACTTGTAATTCTCCTTATTGTATCACAGAGGAAAGGAAAATCCCGAGAAATTCGGAAGTCGTAGACGGATTCTATAATGCAAAATGGAAAAAAGCCCGAGCATAAATTTGATTTCAGTTTTAGCAGAATAATCAAATTTCCAGTACTTGTAATCACGATTTCGTTATATAAGCAATCCTTAGTGAAAGAGCATGTTTATCAAATACGTTCTCGTAGCGAATCTTCTATTAACTATGTGAGTTATACCTTGATACGTTGAATGCTTCGGAGGAGGCAGCTGTAACCATGGCGGCCGACACTCACTGCTACTGGAGATAACCCATACTGTCAGAAGTGCCATGGACGAAATGCAAACGCGTTTCAGTGAGTGAGTGAAGCTTGCAAAGATGGAACTATGGTATGATTTTGCAGAAGAAGGTTCGGGCTATTAATATCCGAATGATACAGATTCGTATAAATATTTATTTACACTACTTTATATTTTTCAACAACCATTTACACATCATATTCGTCATATTATAATGGACTTGAGTTTTGATTATCGATTGGTACTTCTTCAATTTTACTTTTAACAACATCTTGTCACTTTTTACTTAGTTACTGCCAGGAAGTTGTTTATCTCGCAACCTCTTGGTGGTCTTGTGCCGAAACTTTCCCGCCTAATTGGTTTCTTACTAGTAAATAATCTTGCTCTTTCCTGAAACTCGGTCCCACCCCGTTAGAGATTCGCAATTGTTCATCATGTTGAGACTATTTGCACATCTAGTTTTGTTTAGATGGACTTGAGGTTTGATTATCATTTGGAACTTCTTCATTTTTAGTATTTTTAAAGGTCAACAGCTGTCAAAGATCTTAATTGCTGATTAAAAACGTCAAATCTCCCAGACATGAGAAGTTTCGATAGTTGAGCTAGTCTTAACACCACCAAAAAGTATTTTGTCACTACTCAGAGCAGGTCGGACGCCGCTTAACTTGGTGTTTACCTTCTCTGTTTTCGTTATGTATAATGTTGAGATCACATTTACAACATGGCCACATGGCGTGTACTAGTACATAAGCTCAGATGTGGGGCAGGTACATGGTGAAGGGTGTCGGGAAAGGCTGGTAAATCAAGTTGCTGCAGACTTTGTTTTTGAATATTTTGGAAACAATTGATCACGCATAGATATAGGAAACGCATGGTGACTCCTTGTACAAAATATTCAAAACAAACATTCGACAGTGTACTAGTCATTAAACCTAGTGGCAGGTACACACTTAACAGAAACAGTTTGATGTCACATATCAATCAATTATGTCATGAAATAACTAAAATGGTATTGTATTATTTTAATTCTTTGAAAATATAATAAATCAACATTACATGGCAAATACTAAAATTTATATCGTTGTTATAACGTTTGGTAAATAAAATACTAAAATTTTAATCGTTATTATAACGTTTGGTAAATATAAAACTAAAATTATCAATTAATTCCTTCTGTAAATAGAATATGAAGTTTGTTTTTACAAATTGTTGATGTATTTATTGCCGAACAGGATTAATACTCTGCCATTACAAGAACAAGATGTGTTTGTGAAACACAAATGCCCCTGGTCTCAACAAATCTGTCTGCTAGCAAATATTGCAATGTCCTACATTTTTACCCAATTTATACCCAACTCCACCCCAAGTGGCATGTGATGCCAGCAAGGTGTGAGCAGACCTTAGATGAACTTACACATGTGTTACAGTGTAAATTTGGTTACCGTAGCACAATCTAAACTACAGACAAACAGACAGACAGACATACAGACAGACAATCCAAAGACTAGATGCCCTCGGCAGAGCTTTCAGGCAAGGGGGCATTAAACTTTTATAGATTCGGTATAGGAATTAGAAAGGTAATAATGTCGAAATATGTTTAATACAAAACAAATTATCTTGAATTTTATTTTCTGCTTCTCCGGGTAACAACAATGATGTCACATCTGTACAGACATTTTAGGAAAATTGTCCATCTTTCAAATTTATTATGTCGTCTTTTTGTTCAATTATCGTGTCCTCGTCAAAACCACCTCTACCCGTTAGATTGAAGATAACAGTTTTTCTAAGAGACCGATCCCGATTTTTTTCCTGGATGTAAAATAAAGTTTTGTATTCTGGATCTACAGGTTCCCATTTGTCGGGTTGGAGTCCTGTGATGAATCTCTGAAATAACAGTAGTTGTATAAGTAGAAAACATGCATTTTCCGCAATAATACTAGCACTTTCTATCGTCTACCCGTCTACCCACAAAACAATTTCAGATACGATTAATGCAGCGTCCTCTATTTGCACGCTACACCCGTTGCAAATGTTCCATGAATAAGGTCAACAGTAAGTTTTAGATCCGTTTACCGAAAAAGGGAGTCACTGTATAAGGTCGCAATCCAGACTACTATAAAAATCAAAGTATTAATCTTCATGATATCCAGGATACAATATACAAATCAGGTGTATATTGGACATGGACCTCTAGACATTTAGAAGTGGGATCAGGTGCCATGGAGGCGTTAAGCTGACTGGTCACATCCCCGTATCTCCACGATTCTAAGATTCTTGAAAAGGAGACTTCATACCGTTTTACAAGATCCATGTGAATAACCAAAACTAAGTGAAAAGGACAACCAAATACAAAACCTATAAAATACAAACAATAAAAAAGCGAGAATACAGGTGTGATTATGATTCAGCATCACCAACTATCCAAACTTTCCGTTCACTTCATGATTATGTTGTTGCTAGTTTGATTGTTTCATGTTACAACAAACCCAACAATTTTTAAGTTATACGGTGGCAGCTAATTGTTAATGGAAGTAGAACCCAGTTATTATGAAAGATATCATGGGCTGTTTAACCTCCTCACAATATCAGGTTAGATTCCATGGGACTAGAACCAGTGCTGACTTTAGGTGAAATATGTCATAGTGACACTCAAGCCACTCGACCACGGAGGACAAATGTTGTTGCTGGATACACCTGACGTAAGAACTATTGATCCAATATTCCACTGTTCTGCATCTGATCATTACCGTAAACAGAGGAAAACGTCGTAATGGTAAGTTGTTGTCACAAGGGCATTACGAATCGCGTTTAAAAGTAAAACATTGCACTCGGTGTAAATGACCTTGTTCGTATTGAGTGTTCGATAAATGTACCATTATGTCGAAGAGTTTATTATTTTGATTGAAATCTGACAATAGACTCACGGTATTTATGATCAGTTATCATTGTCCAATATTCACCATGTTTGTTTACCGCCTTGTGAACTCTCTGACAGTTACTACTTTAGTATCTGTTCATTGGCTACGGAGAAAGACGGTTTGGTTCGACAAGGATTTTACCTCATTGAATAGCCTAACTATTGTCCGATTCACATAAGATTACGGGGCTGAGTAACTTTTTGGTAATTATACGGATGATTCTACTCACTTTTCGGTTATGACGAGCTACACGTGAAAAAACGTTTTATTCCTCACTGGGTACTCTCTTATGTATGGGTACAAGTAAGAACAATTAGTGTTATTTTATTGTTATGCTTTATTACCTTAAATTTGAATTCGTCCGGATCAAGGGTTCACAAGACTCCACCCTGCGAGGGTATATATAGATTTTTTTATTAGTTATTTGCACTGTACAACTCATTGTTAAGAAAATTATATCTACAAGGAAATATTTAAACCTTTTTTTAGATTTGCGAGTATGAAAATGTACTAGAACCGACAAGGATTTAAAATAATATTTCGAGAATGAGTCGGGAATGTCAGTTTAGCTCTTTTAATATTTATATATATATATCCACGACATTTAACTCTTTGTTTTAAAAATATATAAATATATATATAAATTTTCACGACAGACTTGAAAGAACCGATAGTTTCAATGTGATATTTTCGTATAAATAAAGTACCCGATCTAAATACTGTAAAAATAACGGGATCCTAGAACGACTGAACTGAAATATATTTTCAAGTGCTAAAAACAAATAGCTTCCATTGATTTCATCTTCATACTTACTCGAAAGAGAACATGGCGTCTTTAGATTTTACAGATAAAACGTCGATGATATTAATTAAATTGAAAAATACAACTCAACCACTAAAGAAGTATATAGTCCGTAAACTCTGATTATCAACGTATATGTGCATTACGATGCAACTTATAAATCTAGAATGTTCACTTATCACTAAAACATTGAAATGGCAAATGGATAAATACCTGTAAAATAGATTCAGTTTTATGCTTTTTCCATATGTACATAATTGACCAGATAATGACGGGAACAAAAGCCGATACAGACAATATCCATCCAAATACAATTGCTCCTTCCGGGTATTGGTATGTTCCAAATATCGGTGGTTTATACGTTTTGATACTAATCACAAGCATTATCTGAAAACAAACAATAGGTATATAATAGAACGGTGTGTCCGAAAGACGCTTGAAGTCAACGACAGATGACCTGTATTGAGACAAACTTTTGAAGTTGACATCCTACTGGATTGAAGCCAGTGGTAGTTCATATAATGGTTTCCAAGAAGATTTTTTTAAAAAGTAAACTAACGCCAGACAAGTGATGCAATTAAATAACACACATCCGGTTAAGATAAGCTATAAGGGATTTCTCAGCACTATATTAATTGGCGACACTTTTTTCACGTGGAAATGATCAAACCAAACGTAATGTGTCTGCAATAGCAGCTACACGGAATGATAAATGTATATAACGAGAACATGGGATCGTCATTTTAGATAGACACATAATTACTAAACAGATTAAACATCTTTTGAATATTGTACAGCAAATAGATTTGGAAAACTTCCAACTTAGTAACTTCTTCTCCATTAAAAATGGTAAATATGCATGGAATAATTTAACTAACACACATATATTTTCTATGTATTAAAAACAAAACAGTACTGAAGGAATTATATTCATGCACTGAAAGGAATTTTTTCTCTTTGTCATAATAACTAAGATCACTACTGCATTACAGTAAGTTTCCATATCAAATAATGCGCCAGTACCTTTAATTTTAATTTTGATTTGGACAAACAAAACCAATTACTGAACCAACTGTCAACATCAGTATTCATATGCATTACACATGAATACATCTAACCCGATACTGCAGTTGTTTTAAATTAATATGGAGTATACATGCATATCTTTCGTTTGTTTATTGTTGTGTATTGCCACTTTCACCGATATTTCAATTATATCGTGGCGATGCATAAATTATTTCTTTTTTTGTGTGTAAAAACTGAGTATATTTTCCTTATAGAAATTCTTAAATTTTTGTAAAAGACAATATGTCGGTAAATTATTAATGAAAGACTATTTAGACAGTTCAAATTTTTGAAAATGAATATCTATTAAACTGACCTGATAAACAAGTATAATATTGTTGTCTATTTTGAAACCAAATAAATCAAGAACACAACTGTATGATAAAACGCTATTTTCTTACCAGTAAAAATGGCGGCGTTATAAAAGCTAGACTGACACGCAATATATGAGGCATTTGTATACCCAGCATAAACGATATGTCACGACTCAGCCGATCTCCCCCTGAAAAGAATATTTGTATTGGTATATTACTAGTGCTTCAGGTTTGTAGTGTTTGGTGATTGAATAAACCCTTTACTTCTACAATCCACGAACTATATTCAGTGATGAAATCCACACACTATAGATATATGAAATAAATCAACAATATACATGTGTATGGTCCATGATCAGGCGATATATGTTTTCCGTTTCCACTACCTGATGCACGTTCACTACTAGCACTGAAGTGGGGTTTGTCTGTAGCAGTAAAAGCGTTAATGGAACGAAGCTTGAGGCATGTTTCTATAGTTTTCTGCCTCCAGCTCGGGATATACGGGAACTCCGGCATGTGATAAGAAACTCTATCACCCGTATGACAACGTAGATAACTAATAATAAAAAATACAGGATCTGCCACGAATTTCTATTGATACGAGTTTTGAACGTTGCAGGCCTTTTGGTGAGTAAGCAAAGGAAGTCAAAATGAGTATTAAAACATGTCTTGTGAATGGAAACTCGTGACAGATTCTTTTTATCATATGATCTAAGATATACAATTTAAACATTTTCTGATGACCGGTGATGAACATTTATGTTATCCTTTCTGTCGAATTGACCAAATTGTTCCAACTAGGTCAAATACTTGCACAGAAATAAGAGCATAAAGGTCATGTAAATTCGGTAGTGTGAAATTGTATATATTTTAATGAAATGAAAGAATATTTAATTAATCATAATGTATAAATTCTCTTTGGTACTTGCAATTCTGATATCTATAGTAACCGGGTTTAACTGATATTCATTTTGGTACTTTTGATTGTTTTGTGTTTATGAATCTGATTGGCTAAAGACTTTGGGGGGAAATTTAGTGCATGCATAGAACATCACGCCATGTTTATTGAGTAAATTTAAACAGGAATAAAAAAAATTGTGGAATTCCTTGTCGCTTTACAGTATATACATTGAAGGACAACCTGAAGATATGTTTTAGTGGTGTGTCAACAGTATTTACAGCTCTTTCCCATAGATAGGGCTAAACAGAACAAAACATACAATATTAAGACACTTGAATTCATAACTTTGTTTTATCCATAACTTGTGATTGGAATTAAAATTCTCGAAACTCGTCTTCACTCGTTCTCATATCTCAGCTGGTGTTTTTAGCACTATAAATACAAAGTTTCACAATAAGGTAATAACAGTCCAGTCAGGTAAGTACAGCGTATATGAGATGTCATTAACCTGACGACCTATTTTTATATAATCTAGGCAAGGTTTTAATGAGACATCTACACACCCAATTAGACAATGGTTCCAACGGAATGTCATGTAAATTTTTCTCATAGACGTTATAGCTTATTCAGATGAATGAAGTCTGCGTACGAAATAAATAAAAATAGTCCAGTTTTTTGCACGCTAGTCTTTTTTATATTAATTATATTCATACCACCGTTCTTTATAGTTATCAATTCTCATTTTATATTTACCATATGTCCATGCGAATACTACTGCTTCAATTAGACTGGCTAAAGTAAGAAACCAAGGAGCGGAGTACCAGTCAAAAAATTGGAACAGGTAAACACCAGCCTGTGTTAAAAATACAAGCATAAATGTGAGATTAAATATAAACACGGTCAAGAATGCGAGTAATAAATATACAAAATGAAGAAGTATTGATATTCGAAACACAAGTCCATTAAAACACGACGAATTAGATTTGCATATGGTTTCAACATGAAGCAAAATTGCGAATCACAAACGGGATAGGACAAGGTGTCCAGAAGGAGTCAGCGTCCCCTACTGGCATGCCTCATCCGTCGCAAACGTTCCATGGATACCTATCTAGTTCGATGAGATCAAGTTCGGTGAAAAGCACGATTGGCGAAAGGGAGTCATTAACTAATATTCCTGAGAGGGAAACTACATAATATTTAACAAGATCCCCGTATCAACCATAAAATTTCTTAAACGACATAGTCAAGCGTTCAGCAACGTATCCTGGTGTAAGTAGTTTATTGGTTAGCCGCCTCGATCTCAGAACAAAGAGCATGTCCTGGCATAACGCATAAGTTTTGAAATGAAAACGCCATAGGCAGGAGAAGATGGAATATTACTACTTAGAAACGGGAAGTTTGTGATATGGAAATTGAAATCGTCGCGCTTGTCATAAAGGGAAGTGTGAAATTGACCGTCCTTGCCAATGGAAAAGAGTAAATCTAGGTAAGATCTCTGTCGTCTCACTGATCTCTAGCTCAACAGGATACATCTGGCCGGGGTAATTCTGAATTATTTATGGACAGATCGTCGTCAATATACCTGGAAGTAAAACTGAACCGAAATGCTAACGGTTTGTTCCCTTTGGAGAGGAGAAACTGTATAAATCCCGCTTCATATGAATACACAAAGATGTCAGCCATGAGAGGTGCACAACTGGTACCTATTAGAATGTCGACAATTTGTTAGAAACCTTTTCCCGCAAAAACCACAAAGACGTTGTCTACTAGAAACCCCAGCATCTTGATAATATCGTTTTCAGTGTACTTGTTATAGGAATCAGAGTGTTCCTGAACAAATAAGGTTCTTTATGACCTAACACAAGATATTTATAACTGCGATTTCCATTTTTTGTATACAAAGGAGTTTTGTATAATAGATGTTAATCTGTTTTTGATTAGGAATGGTTGTGTAATGGGTCGAAAAATCAAATGACTTGATGCTTGTAATATGTTTGAAATTTGGAGACTTTAAATGTTCCAACAATTCTTTAGGATCCACATAAACCAGCCGGATTAAAAAGTAATGTGTAGGTATATTACTTATCTTACCTGTGATGTAAAAGGAATTTTTATCAAAAATAGAAGAATCATCATTGTTGTCAACAAAGGAAACCTGCGGTTTTTCATAAATCTTGGAAACATCTCTTCCAGCATACACATCATTGGCTCAATACACATGGTCTAGAAAATAAATGTTTGGGGTAATATTTCTTGATTATTGTTTTTAGTATTCTATTTATTATTTTATCCGCAAAAAAATGTGGCTGTTGGATGATAAATAGATGCCATATTTTCAATGTTTTAAAAATGCTTCCCAAATTTATGATGTATATGATATTGATACACTGATCATCTCTATTATTTAATGTAAAAATATATTGCGTCATGTGTATGTATATAGATTCAACTCGTGACTACCCAAATTTATTTTTTTATTTACCTACACAATATGTGACAGATATATTTAAGAACTCTCCCTTTTTCTTGGCTGAGAAAAGGGTTCTTACGACATAAACAATACAATGTCAGAAAACAACAAATTCCGCCTGACGTCATATATCTAATTTTGTAGATCTTTCACCCTGCAAACAAGGAGTTGACTTTGCCTGTGCTTAAATTCATATTATAGTTTTAAACAACATATGTTTTAGTTTCTGAAAATATGAAAATAACAATTTCACACAAAATTGTCCGAAGGACCCTTTTCTCCGCTGCTGATTCAATTATAAATTTACAAAATATAATTTTTATATTATCAATGATTGATCACACCTCATAATCCATGCTCGGTAACAATAAGACAAGGAAGAAAAGCACCGCCCATAACTGAGGGAACGGGGAAAATGTTACAGCTTTTGGATATGCTACAAATCCCAAGGAAAATCCGCCTGTAGAATATACATATGCAAAATTATTCAAAACTGATGAATATCAAAAAAAAAGAAAACCTAGTTCAAGAATAATCAGTCATGCATAATATGTATATTTCATTTTCAACCTAGAGACATTCTAATAGTTATGTTTGTAGTAAAGCGTTAGAATATATATAATCTCAGATACCAAAGTATAAATATTTAGGATGTCCAGGATATAGATACGAATCTGGTAAAAAATGGACAAACACGCAGCTCTGGAAATCTCGAGGTGGGATCATGTGCCAGGAGCAAGTATCCCCTGTTGACCGGTCACAAAACAGCTATAATTTATTCACCGATATTTTAAATACTGATCATGGATACGGACAATTCCGCCAACCAGAATATAGTGTGCGTGTGTGGAAGAGGGGCTAACTGGTTACAGCATCGTGTTTAAACCACGAAGCCTCTCACATTTGTCAGCGCTGATTCCAGCCTCGCTGGAACCTAAACTAATATTGTGAGAAAGTCATTTGTCTCTTCTCAGGTATATTTCGACTGGGTTATTCACCATTAAAAACTTGCCGTCACATTATAACTGAATAATCTTTGAGCGTGACGGAAAAACACCATTCAAACTAATAAACAATCGAGAATAGTACAAAACTAAAATATGAAGCAGAATTTGAATCCATACCGGACGACAACACATTAGGAATGGGGACACCTGTTTCCTCTGCCATTACTCCAATCACAGAAAAGACAGTAAGACCGTTAAAGAGTCCAAAGAATAGTGTCGACATCACAGCAATCAATGAATCTCTGTGGGAATCAAGTGTAAGCAAGGTAAAACATAGTAACACTGGCAGAATGTACATCTTGTTGGTACCTAAAATATACATAAAAAATAAATATGCCCCCACCCGTCCCCCAAAAAATTAACAAATTGTATACTCTGTTATTAAAAGACGGGCATAAATTTAATTACGATTTTTAATTGATGAAATGAACATTATCACATCAATTTAAAACATAAGATCCCAAACACCGACGTATTAATCGTAGGAGGTCCAGGAGACAAAATGTAACTCTAGTAACACTGGATAGAGACAGAATTCTGAAAATCCAGAGGTGAGATTCAGGTGAAATGGACGATGAAAACCTTGTTGTTATTGGAAATATTTCTGTATTGGCTTTACAGTTATTTTATTTGAATGTAACTGTGGACTCTGTTGCTTGTCCCTTCCATGACACCTGATCCCACTTCTGGATTGTAAGAGTTGATTGTCAAATAATCACCTGCTATGTATATTGTCTCATGTACCGTCTTTACCCTAATAATTTAATAGCTATGATTTTCAAATATTAAACAAGAAACTCAAAGCGTCTTTGATTTCATAGCTTTTTCACTCTTGCAAAAACAAATTTGTGATACGATTTTATATAAAAACAGTGAATTGAATATTTGTCATAATAAAACAATCCAAGCAATTCTGTGAAACCTTAATTGTTTTCGTTTTATTCGACCATGTACTCATAGCTGGTATGACTGGCCAATATGGCTCATTGCATCTGACCTCATGCTAACAGGGGACACTGACTCCCTCCGGACACCTGCTTCCATCCCGTTTTGGTTTCTTCTTGTTTCGATTGTCCATTGGTACTTCATTTTACTTACCACTAGATTTTCCATGTTTGTGAATACATTGTATTTTCTGACAATTTATGTATAATTTATGCCCTACCTTAAGCATTTATCATGAAATTTATTGTGCGCACCAAATACAATTAATCCACCCCAGCCTGGACCCAGGGTATAGAATGCCATAAATGCAGCTTCCACCCAAACCTTAAATGAGAGAAAATGTATTCGTGTAAGTTTTGATGTAAATGAGGTGTATAGTAAAAAAACCTTTCAGTTTTACACTTGGTTAAATGCAAGGCAAAACTGGGGGGGGGGGGGGGGGGGGGGGGTAATATCACTCCCTCATTTATCCATGTTTACACCGAGCAGGTTATACATATATCTTATTGGTTATAACGTTTGGCCTTGCAATTGATATTATCTGAAATATATCTAAGTAAAACCTAAGGTTGAAACAGATAAAAACGTGCCTTTTTGCTGAGCGTTCGATATACAGTCGCGTCTTTCGAATGAGACTTCTAGGCCCCGCGTAATGGTAGGCATGTTATGATATAAACATCAATGTCAAAGTGGGGTATTTCACATCCAGCTTGGTTCCTCTGTTTGTGATAATAGTAAGAAACAACATCCCTGCAGCGACGAAACAAGCAATTATTCGAAATACAGTCGAACAAAACGTATATTGGATCCCATTATATTGAAATACCGCTTCATTTGAAATAATTTTGATTTCCTGACTAAATGTATTCATTACCATTATAACCCGGTTATTTTGAAACACTGTTTATTTGAAAACAATCATTTTCCCCTTCCATTTCGGTGTATCCGGGTTCGACTGTATTTAATTACATTTCTTTTGTTATTTTTTATACTTACCTCCATTTTACCAAGTGTTCGAAAATCAGGCTTTAGGAAATACAATACCCCTTCAGCAGATCCGGGTAAGGTAAGGGCACGGATGAAAATAATTAATATGATAATTATTGGACCCAACACGGTGACATATACAAACTGTAAACGTGAAAGAGAAAAATATACATGCTATAGATTGCTCTTGTTTTGAAATTTTAGAACAGGATCTTAAAATAAACACTGTCAGTTCTTAAAACTAAACTATCATGGTTGAAATAATGACGAATTTTAAATCAAATCATAAGTATGGGGAAGTGCTGTTTGTTTATTATTGTTTAACGTCCCACTCAAGAATATTTCACTCATATGGAGACGTCACCAAATGCCGTTGAAGGGTTTCAAATTTTGGCCTATGCTGGGCACTTACGGCCATTGAGCAGTAAGGGTTCTTTAACATGCCGACACCTTCTGTGATACGGAACCTCGGTTTTTACTGTTTCATCTTAAGGACAGGAAACCGACCTCATATCTCATATCTGGACACTACAACTGTTTTAGTTTTGAAGAGAGCCATCGAGCCTCGCGGTAGAGTGCTCGATTAGCAACCGAAGGGTCATTGGTTCGAGCCTCGGCGGAGACGACCGGCTTTTCCTGTCCTTCAGATGAGACCGAGTAAAAACCGAGGTCCTATGTCACAGTAGATATCGTCGCATAACGGACCCTCACTTTTCAATGGCCGTTAGTACCGAGCATACCGGCATTTGGTAACGTCTCAATAAGAATGAAATATTCTTGAGTGGGACGTTAAACAACAGTGCATACGACGTTACATATTGCACGGGCATATTGAAGTCTGTATTATAACTGTATGATTACACATGCATGTAATAAAATACAATACAAAAAAGTTTTAAAGACATTCAGACACATATATATATATATATATATATATATATATATATATATATATATATATATATATATATATATATATATATATATTTAATTTTCAAACATATGTATTGTCGAACGGTAAGATTTGGCTGCTACATTGGGGTAAATTTCGATTATATATAAAACATCCAGATATAGATACAAATCTCTTAAACCAAGAGGAGGGATCAGGTGCCATGAAGGAGTAAGCGTCCCTTGTCGACCGGTCACACCCGCCATGAGTCGACAGTCAAGGCCAAATTAAAAACGTGAGGAACGAATCCTTGTCACAATCGGTACAGACGTCTCAATAACAACTAACGAAAAGGTAAGTCAACATCTCACCTAGTGAAACAGTGATCGGAAACAAGACTATTATACCGACCGTAAAATTTGCGGCACGTTGACATTAAACGCGGTTTTCGATATTCCTGTGTCAATAATTTGTCAGTGAGTAGTTTACATCTGTATATGAAATGTTCATATGTTGAACAAGCTCTAGTATATCGGATCATTTGTGAAATATAAACTCCATATGCAGGTGACTGAGGGATATTACTACTTTAATGTGGAAAATTTACGATGGGAAAGCCGAAATCGTCGCGTTTGTCGTATAGCTTAGTTGCCAATTTCCCGTTTGTGTCTATAGTAAGTAAAATGTCTAAGTATGAAGCGTGTACCCTTTATTCTGTTGTATCTTTAATTTCAAGTTCGCTGGGATATATCACATTGACATATATACTGTCATTATTTTTAAATTGACAAAATGTCGATATATCTAAATGTCAAATGAAAGGACATCGGTAGCTTTTTCTTCTTTTGAGTCAGCAGTTCTGAATGAAGTCTGCTTCGTATGAATAAAGGAACAGGTCGGCCAATAAAGGGGCACAATTGGTTTCCATAGGAAATCCGACAGTTTGTTGAAAGACCACATCTCCGAACATTACAAATATATTGTCTATTAGAAATTCCAGCATGTTTTTTTTATATCAGGTTCAGTGTATTTATGTGTAGAATCAGAGTGGTGTTGGACAAAATAAATATCATGATAACCAATCACTAGATATTTAAATTTTTCGGGTACCACCTTTAGTGAAAAAACAGTTGTCTATGATGCTAAAAAGCCTTTCTTTTAATTTTTTATGTGGAATAGTTGTGTAAAGAATAGAGAAGTCGTATGTTTTGATACTGTGAATTGGAGAAAAATTGTGTGGATTCAAAATTTCTAAAAGTTGTTTGGAATTTTTAAGTATCCACATCTGATTTACAGCACTTCTGGAATAAGCAACTGTACAGTATTGCTGAAGTTTCTCCTTATCGGCTGTCAATATTTTGGCATGGAGTAAAGATAAAGCTTTGGTAGAACATTTGCTCATATATAAATAGAAGTACAATATATGGTCTTTTATAAGCCTATTGTTTATCTCAAATCCGCGCTTTGAACCATGAAGTCTCTCACTTCCTGTCAGCGCAGGTTCGAGTCAAGCTGGAACCTAAGCTGATTTTTGTTAGTAAGTTTTCCAGTTTACTTGCGGACGGCCGATGGTCTCTTCCCATCATTAAATCTTGGCCATCACATAACTGAAAAATTGTTGAGTGTGGCATAAAACACCATTCAAAATTCAACATTATCTCAAAGCTTTACTCAATTTCATAATACTTACTTTTCCTAGAGATTTAACACTTTTTATCAAAGCGAAGAATATCACAATTTGTGCAATGAACAGGTACAATATGTAATATCCATTGATTTCGCCCATATTTTCAATCCCGGAAGATGCATCCAATACTTTGTTTCTGGAACGGAAATCAAAATCAATAATTATATATAAGTAAGGTTATTTTTCGATTTATCAATACGCTATCCCTAAATGCAAGGGTTTTTATGTTCTGACGTCACAATTTTTGTGTTAACTTTAGCAAGGGTTTCTGATGTCAGTTTTGGTTTAAATCCAGACAAGGATTTTCATGTTATGACGTCCAAGATTGTGTGTTAAAGTATAGCAAGGACTTCTTTGATCTGACGTCACAGTTTTTGTTTTAAGTTATAACAAGGATTTCCACGTTCTGATGGCACGGTTATTGTTCTGGATCTGACCTACTGTGTGTCCCAGCAAACCTGGAAAGTGGTGTTTTAAAGTTAACATCAAAGAAACCATCACTGCATTGGCGTCAGTCCATAGCACAGGCCAAAGTTTGTAGAACTTCACCTAACGCCGGTGACATCTCAATATACGTGAAAAAGTTTGGACGGGTTGTAAAAAAGCAATCAATCAAACAAAATCAAAACGCTATTAAAGTTAAACCTAGTTTTTTTTTCGCAGTGAAGCCTAGCTTTTCTGAAATAAAATGTATTTTTTGCGTTCCATACTTACACCCAAAACTCTTCCACGGACGAAACCTGCTTCAAATCGGATGCATTACTGGCAGTGGCATTTTGAACCTATCATTGAAATGTCATTCATTCAAACAAACTTTGAAAACAAAGAATCAATTATATATAAATATTTGTATATTCAAGCACGCATTAGATACATTGATTTGGGAGCTCATTTAACACGGAATAAAATTATTCTATAAAGTTCCCTTCAGAATGTTTTTATGAATAAATAATCATCGGACACTTTTCATTAACTGTCCCCTACCTTTGCCGTGAACAAGATCTTCGTTATTTAGGTCCGTTATTTGGTAGTGGTATTTGGATTTTACTGTGGACTCGCTGTGGGCGTGACCAGTCAACAGTGTTTGCTACTCTTCCATGGCATCTGAGCCCAGAGGTCCGCGTTTGTCCTGTGTGAACCAGATTTGTATACTTGTCTCCTGGCTTACCTAGAGATACCTTATTATTTTATTTAGATAATTATATTATAGAACGATCACTCATTAGGTACCCCATATATCATGATCAAATATTATATTTAAGATATTCGGACGATAAAATAAAAAAAAAAGACCTACAAGTACTTCTGTAATGTTGTTTGCGGACTTGTTCTTTGAAGCCAGTTCATCTGCCAGCCCTATACAGTTGTCGCTATTCCATGGTTGGCCACACACAGTCCACGGTAACTCAGATGAAAATGAACTTATAAGGTATTGGATGACCCAGGCCCTGATGATGGATACGTAAACCGCTGGTAAAAAGTTGATGATGAGAAATGCGACACCAAATCCTTTTCAGATTGTGATAAAATAAGAGGAAAAATTAGAAGATGCTGTTGTGTATACATTAACTGACAAATTCAGAAATATTTTACATAACAAAAGAATGTCATTTTGATAAAAAAAAATTCGCAATTAGATAAAAAAAAATTGATTAAAAAGGCTGAACAGATATAATGCCGTAGAAAATTTTACCAGTGTGCATATTTTTCCTAGAATGAATGGAGCCGGCCTGACTCAGTCGGTAGCGCGCTCGACTCTTGATCGTGAGTTCGAGTCCAGCCGGCGGCAGGTTGGTTCCCTTTTCTTCGAAAATCGAGGTCCCATGTCGCAGTAGGTGTTAGCACGTTAAAGAACCCTCACTGCTCAATGGCCGTAAGTGCCGAGCATAGGCCAAAATTTGAAGACCTTCACCGGCATTTGGTGACGTCTCCATCTGAGTGAAATATTCTTGAGTGGGACGTTAAACAACAATAAACAAATATTAAACCTGAAATGAATGAAATGACAATTGATATTCCCGTCGTCCATGCAAGAAAACAAATGTTTACTCGCCCATTATTCACTTTCGAATTCTATTCACAAATAAAACATAAAAAGTTTGTATTCAATCCGGAAATATTTATATACATTTAATTTGTATAAAACATCGAATATTTGAAACTTTTAATTAAAACAAAAAATCCATGTGACAGTCTGCATGCCTTTAAAACAATGAGATGTTTGTAGTCACAAACCAGAAAACAAAGCTGCAAATGATCGTTTGTTTGTTTGTTTATTGTTGTTTAACGTCCCACTCAAGAATCTTTCACTCATATGCCGGTGAGGGACGTGGCCACTCGACACCTATGGCCATTGAGCAGTGAGGGTGAAGGACACTCTGTGACACGGGACCCGGGTCTCAGCACAGGAGCGTATGGTGAACCATTTCAAGCTGCCCAGTCCGCTAACGAACCCGGGTCGCATTGGTGAAAAGGGAGTGCGCTAACCCGGCTACCCGTACACCCGCAAATGATCGTAAAATTTATTATACACAAAAAGGCACAAAAACAAATGTACCCGGCAGATCGTCTAAAAGACAGCACACAACTCTGGTTGGTTGTTTGTATTTATTGTTTAACGTCCCACCCAAGAATCTTTCACTCATATGGAGACGTCACCAATGCCGGTGAAGGTGTGCTTCAGTTTTCGGCCCATGCTCGGCACTTAAGCAGTGAGGGTTCTTTAACGTGCCGACACCTACTGTGACACGGGACCTAGGTTTTTACTGTCTCACTCGAAGGACAGACACGACTCTGGTGAACATCGGATAAATACGGATGTGCGAACCGGACCTAGTTGTTCATTTGTAGGTTAACTATCGGCTAGATATAACCCTCGTTTAAATATGGTAACCTAGGATTAGATTTTGATAAAAGTGCCAATTTTTCAGGCATTTTGAAAAAAATAGTCCTAAATTTACCATATTTAACTGATGGTTTAGACAAAGTCAAATATAAGCAATTATTAAGCAACAGCTTTAAATTCTAGGTGAAATGTTAATCCGGGGTAATGATCTTTAATTAAGGGTTAAAAATTCAACCAACAGATGAACAACTTGGTCCCGATGTCAATTTCAAATTCAAATGAAATAAATGTGGGATAAATCCTATACAAAATTTACCCAAGTCGGATTCGTTAAATAAATGAAAAAGCTGGGTCCTTTGTCTTATATTTGCTAGCAAGCAATTAATTACCATGTCCTACTGAATATCCATTGCGAAGGAAAAACAAAAAAATATAATCAAATATCTACAATAAAACATGATATGCCAATATACTTTAAAATCAATTAATATTGTAATTGATATTATAATTTACCCATTGAACAGATATTGCTTACCTCTTAACAAAGGACATATATCCCAAACGCGCCATCCGCCCTTTCCCGAAAATTGTCCTATTGCTATTTCACCAAAGTAAAGTGGTACGCCGATAATTACCATACAGAAAAGATACGGAAGTAAAAATGCACCTGCAATATATATATTTAAGGATTGTTTTCATTTTTTGAAAAAGCATGGAATATATATGCTATGGATCATGTTCAGAAACATTTACTTAATTCGAATAACTAGCAACATTACATATATGCTGCCAATGGTAACCAATTTACTATTCAGAAACTTGAATTTCCATTTTCGTTGAACAGCGTACGTAATTATTATGATAATGAAACTCGAGGCTGTCACAGGTTAAACTATGTGCTTAAATAATTGAATTAATTAATTTTAAAGTAATATCATGTACTTAAGCTATTCTTACAAATGAATGTATACGACAATAAACGTACACCCGCTATTCCGATATACTAAATAAGGAAGACGCCATTTATCGGCAAGACCAGTAAAAAATCCAAGTAAAGTTAAGACAAATTCAAATCGGTTCGAAAATGTTTTTTTTTAACTTTTGCAGGCCAGTTAAAGTTCTGTCCCATTTTAGATTATTAAGTGTCCTAGTTTGGAGTTCGTTCACATTTTTATCAGGAAACAAGAGATAAAAATTTCAAAGATTAAACTATTACTAAAGGTAAATTTTATATCCATTTAAGCGTTTTCTTTTGTTTATCAGTTGATGGATTACATTTACTTAAACCGAATTTAAATTATATAGATAAAACACAAAATACACTAAACGAACATTTTCCTGTACGGTATTAATACAGGTAAAAGATCTTTTCGTCCCTTTTGTTTTAACTAGGATACGATTTTAAATAATTGTATGATAGATCAATCAAAAATAATGTTATTTTATTTTGTGAAAAAGTAGAATTTGTTCGTCGTCATAACCGTTGAGTCTTGTTGGAACCACCGATAACACCGATCGATATA
The DNA here is from genome assembly GCA_030159075.1 of Atrina japonica. Lineage (NCBI taxonomy): Eukaryota > Metazoa > Mollusca > Bivalvia > Pterioida > Pinnidae > Atrina > Atrina japonica. Next base: position 84,930 of record BROG01001112.1, read on the forward strand.
TAAAGTCGAGGTTTCGGGTTTGTGTTTGTTATTCAGTTAAAATATAGCATCGTTAACTAATACCAATATGAATTAGTACAAAGCTCAAATTAGACATTAGTCTAAATGGATTTTATAAAGTACATGTATATTTAAAATATAAACAAACAAATGTGTAAATAACGATAAAAGACGTACCCCCGCCATTCCTATACACTAAATAAGGAAGACGCCATATATCGGCAAGACCCAAAGAAAATCCAAGTAAAGTTAAGACAAACTCTAATCGGTTTGAAAACGTATTTGCAAATTTTGCAGGTGGGTTCCTGTCTTGTTCCATTTTAAGTTTCACAAGTGTCCCAGTTCACTCACCTCTTTATCAGATAATGCGACGAGAGTATTCAAGGGCTTGCAAAAGTTGTAGTATATAGGATCAACATGACACCTACTTTAAACAATAAAAATAACGAAAAGGCATGTACTCCGATATTTTTATGACTGAGTTTGACTGTTTTATTCCGAGTACAAAACTACTCGCCAATTAACTACTCGCACTGGCTTTCGTTGTCAAACGCTTGGAATCGTCACTAAGGAAGTTCTATGGTGATACGGAGATCAACAATATGAAACCTCTCTCGGAAATGTTAATAGTATTCTGGAGCATGACCATATACAGTGACTCCCTTTCGCCAGTCGGATTTAAAACTAACTGATGATATTTTCACCGAACTTAAGTGAATTTCAAAAGAGATTTGCGACGGATGTGGAAGCTAACAGGGGACGCAGACACCTTGCGTTCATCTTGTCCCATCCCATTTACAGCTTGCAGATGTTTTTCATGTTGAGACCATTTGTATATCATCCAATTTGGAACTTCATTTATACTTTTACAGTTTAGACAGTCCAGCTCTTAGTTACATTGGACTTCATGGTTTAAAGCGTGATACTCTAACCATTCAGCCACGGAGGCCCCCTGCCACTTTACTTGCGGAAGTCGGTGGTTTATCCCGGGTATATCATCACCGGGTATCTCTTTCTCCATTAAAAACTGTCCTGGTTTGGCGTCAGCGTCTCTACAGATAGACTTTTCGGGGCTTTGTTAAACGCTAGAGATTAGGTTTTAATTCCAATACAAATAGAGAGCTGTATATGTGTGCACCATGGTGTTTGCCTGTCCACGTTCTGCACGGACTCGACGTGGCCCAATGACAAAGTTAGCATAAGGAGTGAGTGATTACATTTTGTAAATCACAGAAGTCAGTACCTCAGATTCCCAGCTTGCAACCACGTGTTTATGATTAAAACATTTATCTACAAAATTTCGCGTTTCCTTTGCAGTTGAGTATATTTATGCACAAAATATTTTAATTTATTTTTATTAATTTCCGATTTCATCGGATTTTAAACTCATCCAAAATTTTGATACACAGATAGATTAAACTTAAAGTAGAAAACATTTGAAGTAGCCACAGAATACAAATAAGTGCTACAAAACTTGCATCACTAATCTTTCACTGTATCTGTTTACTTTCAAATATATAAATACCTTATTGTTAGACTTGCACATACAAATATTAAAAACTTATTGAATTAAAATCTAATTAGACTTGCACACTGGTGGCTACATTTAAACTAATTTTGAGACATGCACACATAAATATAAAACATTAAAGACCTATTTTCAGACTTGCACATATAATAAATGTTTTTGGTATGGAAAACACTGGAAGGTAGCCTAGTAAATACATTGTTGAATATATAATACATCGCCATGTAGAAATATCGTCTACAGTACATATTATTGTTGCCACATTATTTGTAAGGTGGTAGTTTACTAGCATAGACATACAACTGTATGCTGTCAACAGATATAATTCAACTGCTAAAACTACTAGCACGTCCAGATACCAGTCTTCTATTTTTCTTTTCATTGTACCCCTTTACAACTCTGTCCATGTCAATATCCTCTGCTGCTGACCTTGTATTTAGGCCGACAAGCATGGATATGCTTACTGTTTTTACAGATAATGTGTTCATGCGTGTGGTCACAGTCAGCATCTTTGAGAACGCCACCATTAATCGTAAATGTTGGAAAACATTTTCCTATAATAGGCTTGGATTTAGTCAGAGTCTACAGGATGTACTTTGGAGTGCATGCAGATAATTCATCAATGAAAATACCCTTTACCTCATTACATTTACGGAGGTTCTTGTCCTCATCCAGGTTGCAAGGAATTAAATAACTGCATCACCATAGAAGGTTGTCATTTTTGGATTGACCTGGCGGAGGTCTAGCATAAACAGTTAGATGGCGACCTCTGTATTTTCAAGCCCGTCTTCCGTGTTTCTGGTCATGTTGTCGATAAATGTAGCCCTTGTTGTGGTTCGCAGTTTAGAATTTTGAATAGTGTTTAGGCCATAGTCAACAAAGTTTCAGATATATGAGAGAACCCGGTTACAAGTGTACCCGGTAAAAGACCATAGCCCTTTCGCAAGTAAACTGGACCTCCGTGGCCGAGTGGTTAGAGCATTGCGCTTTAAATCACACGGCCTCTCATCTATGGTTCGAATCCTGCTAGGGTCATTTCGAATTAAGTGGGAAAGTTTGCCAGTTTTGTTGCGGAAGGTCGATGGTCTTTACCCGGGTAACCGGGGTTTCTCCTCCACCAATAAAAAACTGGACGCCATCATATGACTGAAAAATTGTTGAGTATGGCGTAAAACAAAAAAATCAAATCAAATCAAATCTGGAAAACCTTCTCACAAAAATCAGCTTAGGTTCAAGCGGGGCTCCAACCTGCGCTGACCAAAAGTGAGTGACCTCATGGTTTAACGCGGGATGTTCTGGCCACGAGGCCCCCGCAACTTGCAAATCTTGTACACCTGCTAAACAGCGAAGTATACATGACATGTATGTTAGACATGTGTTGTACACGCGATTTGTCAGCGGTACGTCCCTTCATACATACATCGTTTAATCGAATGCTCTTCATTTCCTTGACACTAATGATACTCCATTATACCAAAAGGTCTTGACGTCACCATACGCCTCCATATGAACAGACAACCAAATCAGGTCAATGATATAAATACTGTTGTACTGAATATATACCTTATCTTCTTGTTAAGTTGGAACGGCTGCTTCATATTCTACACTATGCGTACTTTATTTGTACTTACCGTTGCACTTATGTGCGTTGGTAAGTAAAGCATATTTTTCTCGTAAAATCTCAATTCATTTAATATGTGTAATTTGCCGAGTTGTTGCATTATGCTTTGTAAAATGCATTTGATTTTTAAAAATGAAAATTGTAAGATTTCATAACGGAAAAGACCAACAAAATAACAAACACCTGTGAGGACTTAGTCAGTGCGCTCATCTCTTGTAATTGTAGTCAACTTTTGTTTGAAACGTTTGGGTTTATGCCACTAAAACATGTACGCGTATTGACCTAGAGATTTAAGACTACTTATAGGAATTATAGCGTAAGGGTATAATACTGCCCTGTCGCATATATAGAAATTTAATATCCATGCAACGATGTTTATAAGCACAAAATTTTATAATCATATTGTTGATTTATGTAGATTGTTGCATAATAAATCAGCCATCAGTACTCACGTTAGGCCAATGTCTGACCCGATTTTTAGTTACTTTTTTGTAAAACCTTATTTTATCGAATTAAAAAGTATTCAGAATACTGAGTGTATTATACCTCATAAAAACGTACGATTGCCATCAACTCGTATCAGTACTTTCAGTACTTTGATTTGTCATTGGATGTGACAGTAATTGAAATCTGCTGATAATAAGTACGAGTCGCACCTGCCTAATATTCTCGTTAATTCAGTCATCTCATTGTAACTAGATTCTTACGAGTCGCACCTGCCTAAGATTCTCGTTAATTCAGCCGGGTGTTACCGGTTATCAGGGGATGCTTACTACTCCATGGCGCCTGATCCCACTTCTCGATTTCAAGAGGTCTGTATCTGTCCAATTTTTGTTACCAATTTTGTACCTATATCCTGGACATCCTAAAGTTTTTACTTTGGTATCCGAGATTTTTTATTGCATCCCCATTAAACGGGAGTTATAAGTGTTATACCAGTAATATTATTGACATACCAAAGTTATCTTTTTAGAAAAGAAGCCAAAAACAAATGCTCACGACGATTGTTTGTCAATAAAATTTCGTCATTTGAGATCGGGATTTAATATAGATTTATATTTTCGAAAGAAAAAGTGGTATCATACAATGCCGTTAAATGAATCTAAATGTATTACCAAATTCGTCCATATAAGTATTGTCCGATTCATATAAGATGGCGGGGCGGAGTAACCTTTTGATTATCGTACAGACGATTTTAATCACTTTTCTGTTATGACAAGCTGCAGGGGGAAAATGTTTTAGTCCTCACAGGATACTCTCTTATTTATGGTGACAAGTAGGAACAATTACTCTAGTCAGTTTAATTTTAATGTTATGCTTTATTACCTAAAATTTAAACTCGTCCAGGTCAAGGAATGAATCACAAGACTCCACCCTGCCCGGTTATATCGATCTTACTATACCCACTGTAAAAATGAATATCTTAGCTTTGAGAAGATTAGAATTTAAACCGTGCTATCCAAGATGTTATGCTTTATTACCTACAATTTAAACTCGTCCACTTTAAGAAAAGGTTCACAAGACCTTCCGCTTGCAAGTCGAACGCTCTACTACTAGGCTACCGAATGCGGTCACTACATGTAATTACTGTGTATCTGAATCTTGATTAATTTTAAAGCAAGTGTCAGTTCAAAATGTTTTTATTTATTCATTTTTTGTTTCATTATTCACGCAATGTAACAATGAATATTACTTACATTTACAGAGGACAGTATAAACAATTTACACATAAATGGACATGTATTTGCACGTTATATATCATTATTGGTTTAGGATTTATAAGATTATTAAATGATAACAGCGATATGATCTTTGTATATCGCTGATTATAAGACATTTTGACTACTTTCTTCACAAGTAATAGAATAGATGAGGTTACTTTGATCAGGCTTCGTATTCGTCACATTGACATTACACATAGATATTTATTATTAAAGGAAGAACCACCGGAATGTATACCTTGTGGATCCAGACTAAACATATTTAAACAGAATACAGATTTTAAACTGACTCGAGAGAAATATTACTCCGAGACAGATCCTAGTAGTGTTTTAATAATGTCGCTGGCGACATCATTTTACAATATCTGAAAGACATTGATTTATAGTAATAATACAGTATTTTCTTAATAATTTATAAACATTGTCTTTTACGAAAAGTTTAGTGTTAAAAGTTTTATAAGGAAAATATACTCACTCTGTTAATTACGTTAACAAACGAATAGTTTATCATGCATCGCCACAATATAACTGAAATATTGTTGAAAGCGGCGTAAAACAATAAATAAGTAACTAACTAAATTTCATTTGACCTCCAGATTACAAACTTGAGTCAAGGTAACGTGCCGACACCAACTGTGACACGGGACCCCCAGTTTTTACTGTCTCATCCGAAAGACAGGAAACCAACCTGTCGCCGGCGGGACTCGACCTCACGATCCAGGGTCGAGCGCGCTACTGACTGAGCCAGGCCGGCTCACCAGATTTGTACCTGTATCCTGGACATCCTTGTGATTTATACCTTGGTATTCGAGACTTTTAATGTTTCAGCAGCACAGTCTATCACATTACATTATTTTCTTATCGTCGTTTTCCAGTAACAGTTACAGCCCAAAGGTACTGCTTACACGACAGTGATTGTAATGGTCATTGCAGCGATCAAGCTAATTGCCATAACGGTCATTGTATATGCAGCAGTTGCTCACTACACGGTCACTGCCAATGCCCAGACGGAAGTACTGGAACTTGTCACAACCATCAGTGCAACTGTCGTAAGAATTTCTCCTCTTTTCTTACATAAGAAGTTTTATCTGTTAATATTAATTAGTTGATGTTATCTCTTTGTTAATTGTTTTCATAACGGGACATCTATCACAATACTTTTAGATATGTTTTTCATCTTTTTAAATCGGTTCATAACAAATGGTTATCATTTCTTAAAAAGATGGTAACATAGTGTTGCTTTTAAGGTCGGAAAGTCTACCTCGCAAAGAGGTCACGGGTCTAATCCGAAAACCATTATAACGATAGACCTGATAGGCTATACACGTCTTTGAGTCCTAGATGTGTTGAAATAAATGTACAATAAAACCGTTTCCAACTTGCGAGAAGCAGTGTCTTTTACAGCTTTGAAATTGCGAATTCATGTACTCGCGTTTATGAAAAATAGAGTGCGAGAGACGCAGTCCTCGCGGAAATTACAGCTTTGAAATTGGGAATTCATGTACTCGCGTTTATGAAAAATAGAGTACGAGAGACGCAGACGTCGCGAAATAAAAGTGTCTGGTAGTTGTCCGGTTGGAACGATTGAGACTATAATACCTGTTATTTCTATCTGGATGGTGGTTATGCATATTGCAGCATGGGTTTCACTGTATGCTATCACTTCATTCAGATATCCACGTTATACATTAATTGAATATCAAGAATTATTTCTTTGTTCAGATTTATCTACGACAGTGAAGATTTTCTAAATGCCACAAGACATTTTTGTCTCAATGATTCATAATGACCATCATCTACCTCATTTGTTTTCTTTTCTGCAAGGAATTTTTTCGCAAAAATCTTACCTGTGCTGAAATTACTTATGACAATGCAGTATGTACCGTGGGGCCTCGTTTTCAATTTTGATTCAAAATCCCGCAATATTTACATCACAGGAGTGAATCACCAAGGAAAACCTTTTTACAAATCATTTACATAACCTGGTACAGCGAATCGAATCCGGAACCCTCGCTGTCGAGTTTACCGATCTACTATAACATTATCCCACGCGATAACATGATTCGAGTAACACGTTGAATGCTTTGATGCTTATAATGACGTTTTATTGTTGTTTTTCAGATTGAAGACACTGGCTGTGAATGCAATCTCAAGTTCAATAAAAAGCTTAGAACCACTTATTAAAGCAATTCTTGTTCCTTGAAAGGTATTTTTTTGATTTTGATTTTTTGTTTTACGCAATACTCAACAATCTTTCAGTCATACGATGGCGTCCAGTTTTTATTGGTGGAGAAGAAACCCCGGTTACCCGGGTAAAGACCACCGACCTTCCGCAAGAAAACTGGCAAACTTTCCCATATATATATATAGGCGAAAGACATGTCTTAGAACTATTGTTTTACAAGAACATCGCAGTTTAATGTGTATTGTTTGAATTTTTACACTCAAGTAGTTTTCAGATTAATTATGGTGGTCGGAGATTAAATGACAGGAGACAAACCCCAGACGGTTTTTGAATGGCAGGGGACAATCTCTAGACGGTATGTAAATGGATGTATCATACATGTCTATCGAGTTTCAGTTTAACTATCAATATGAAATTAATTCTGGAACATTAATTATATTCCGGAATTTTGAGACTTCCATACGTTTACAATTAAAATATTACACATTTAGGGGTATAGACTTGCTTCATCCTCTTCTCATCTATATTATAAATTCTTTCTAGTGCGCTGGTTAGATAATATTTTTTTCATCAAATTTTGCAGTTACAAAGTATGATGTAACATCATCCTCTTAAGAAGCTTTTGCCCGCGGAAGGTCTAGTCCTCGTGGGGCCGAGTGGTTAGAGCATCGCGCTTTGAACCACAAAGTCTCTCACTTCATGTCAGTGCAGGTTCGAGTCCCGCTGGAACCGAAGCTGATATTTGTGAGAAATTTTGACAGTTTACTTGCGGAAGGCAGGTGGTCTCTACCCGGGCTTTCTTCTCCACCATTAATAAGTGGTCGCCATCATATAACTGAAAAATTGTTGAATGTGGCGTAAAATACTTCAAAATTAAATCTTGTCTTCTTGTTGTTTTTACTTCGAGTATCAACCGCCTTGTCATAAAACTTTAAAACGACATAAATGACAAAGGATTATCATGGTGCCTCTTATATCAGCTCAAAATACACCAACATTCCAGGTCTACAATCTCAGCTCTGCTATATACATAACCAAAACTGGATATCAGGGTGAGATGCTGGCTTCCTCATCCTGTGACGATGGATTGATAGTTGCTATCTTTGCTAATATGGCCTGTTTTAATTTGAGGCCCAGTGATGTATGGGTTTGATTTGTAACCGAAATCCTGGCCTGGTATTATTTGAATTTTGAATGGTGTTTTACGCCAATAAAAACTGACTGCCACCATATGAATGAAAAATTGTTGAGTGTGGCGTAGAACACTATTCAAAATCAAACCATTCAAATCCCGTTGTAAAGTCAGTATACAGGTTTTGGTGTCTTTGCTGTAGCAGATCCCGTTGTAAAGTCAGTATACAGGTTTTGGAGTCTTTGCTGTAGCAAATCCCGTTGTAAAGTCAGTATACAGGTTTTGGTGTCTTTGCTGTAGCAGATCCCGTTGTAAAGTCAGTGTACAGGTTTTGGTGTCTTTGCTGTAGCAAATCCCGTTGTAAAGTCAGTATACAGGTTTTGGAGTCTTTGCTGTAGCAGATCCCGTTGTAAAGTCAGTATACAGGTTTTGGAGTCTTTGCTGTAGCAAATCCCGTTGTAAAGTCAGTATACAGGTTTTGGAGTCTTTGCTGTAGCAAATCCCGTTGTAAAGTCAGTATACAGGTTTTGGTGTCTTTGCTGTAGCAGATCCCGTTGTAAAGTCAGTATACAGGTTTTGGAGTCTTTGATGTAGCAGATCCCGTTGTAAAGTCAGTATACAGGTTTTGGTGTCTTTGCTGTAGCAAATCCCGTTGTAAAGTCAGTATACAGGTTTTGGAGTCTTTGCTGTAGCAAATCCCGTTGTAAAGTCAGTATACAGGTTTTGGAGTCTTTGCTGTAGCAGATCCCGTTGTAAAGTCAGTATACAGGTTTTGGAGTCTTTGATGTAGCAGATCCCGTTATAAAGTCAGTATACAGGTTTTGGTGTCTTTGCTGTGTAAAGTCAGTATACAGGTTTTGGTGTCTTTGCTGTAGCAGATCCCGTTGTAAAGTCAGTATACAGGTTTTGGAGTCTTTGCTGTAGCAGATCCCGTTGTAAAGTCAGTATACAGGTTTTGGTGTCTTTGCTGTAGCAAATCCCGTTGTAAAGTCAGTATACAGGTTTTGGAGTCTTTGCTGTAGCAAATCCCGTTGTAAAGTCAGTATACAGGTTTTGGAGTCTTTGCTGTAGCAAATCCCGTTGTAAAGTCAGTATACAGGTTTTGGAGTCTTTGCTGTAGCAAATCCCGTTGTAAAGTCAGTATACAGGTTTTGGAGTCTTTGCTGTAGCTGTACATAATGTTGTTTAACGCTTTTCTCGGGAGCCGACCTGGCTCAGTCGGTCGTGGATTCGACTCTTGATCGTGAGTTCGAGTCCAGCCGGCGGCAGGTTGGTTTCCTGTCCTTCGGCTGAGACAGTAAAAAACGAGGCCCCGTGTCACAGTCACAGCGTCGGCACGTTAAAGAATCCTCACTGCCGTAAGTGCCGAGCATAGGCCAAACTTTGAAGCCCTTCGACGGCATTTCGTGAAGTCTCCATATGAGTGAAAGATTCTTGAGTGGGACGTTAAACAACAATAAACAAACAAAAACGCTTTTCTCGGGGAAACTGAGTACCACTGGACCTTGGAGGACAATAGTTTTAGCCATAGCTTCTTTAATCCATTCCGATGACCAATATTGGTAAGTGCGAGTACCCAACCACATATATTGTTTGTTCTGATATTTTCATGTAACGTTGCAATATGCACATTACAGATAATATGTAGGAGCATAGAAAGCTGTCGTCTTAACACCAAATGAGGCAATTCGCATAGAACTGCTTATTGTTGTTGAGCCGGGGGACCACTAACATACATGACGTCAAAATGGTCTAGTAATTCACCACCCTCTTTGGGTCAACAGGACACAGGACTGCCGTATGATATATATCGGAGTACCACTAACCTACGTCATGTCAACAATGGTCTAGTAATTCACCACCCTCTTTGGGTCGACGGGACACAGGATTGTCGTATGATATATATCGGAGTACCACTTACCTACGTCATGTCAAAAATGGTCTAGTAATTCACCTAATATATGTGACCCTTGGTCAGCTGATGAGTTCGTTACTCTAGTCCTATGATAAAGTACAGAAAAAACTCGTCATATGATAAAGTACAGAAATACAGATGTAGATTCTAGTTGAATTTATTATTTATTCCATCTGTATGATCGTAGTTAAGGTCGATTAGTCCACATCTAAAATGACCTAAAACATAAAATAACATAATTGACCGAATTTACATATAATATATTATAGCAGTGTAAAAGATACAAATACTGCCTCTGCTGATTCGATCCTATGACCCCTGGTTTACAAGTCTGGTGCTCTACCGATCGAGCTAAATGGGAAACCCCACTAACTGAAGCTAGTAGGAACACCATATATCTGACCCTGCCGCAGCAGCAATTCGATTTTAGACAAATAAGAATTACTTACCAAACAGACCCGGTTTAAGTACAAATTTTAGAATTGTTGTATTCGTAATAATACTAATTTCGATGTGGTTAGGCGGTTGATAAGTCTGGAATGAGGGACGCAGCTATTTTATTTCTTTTGTTAATTAAGGTATGACGTCAGTGAGTAATATTTAGAAAAGTGTTTAGTCACGTGTCATTATTTACATACATTGTGCGCACATGGACATACATAGACGATGTGCAATACCCATACAACACAGAATATTTACTCATTTTATTTGATATATACATAAATAAATACCCTGGGTTACATATATATCTTATTAATGCTACTAAGAAGGAGGAAGTCATCACTGTTATTGTAAGCATGCGCCAAACCAAGATGCATAAGTTATCCATTTAGCTCGAGTCAAGTTAAAAAAAACATCTCTTCTGAACAATATATTATAAACATAATACCAAAACAAAGGCCAAAGCTAATGCTCAAAACGGTCATTTCTGTCAAGACGAATTTAAAACGGACGTTAAGTTGCCAATCAAACGCAGTAATTCATCTACAATGTGACGACCTAATCTAAAATCGGATCCTAATGAACGCAAAATAACATGGTCTAAGTCAGTTCCCATTGTTTGCTGGTTTATTTTTAAGTTGTGGTTATTATAATTATCCGTTAATGACTGTGACAACTCTGTATGCTCCCTGGGTTTTGTTTGGTAGTTTCGAATTAGAATATCCCGCCGAATTGTTCTTGGAACTTGAGGTGCGATTTGTTAAGGGACGAAGCCTCCATTTTGCGCACGAGTGGTTTCACAGATAGTGTAGCGAAGTTGGCATTACTGTTCCAACCGTACTAGAAATCAGTTGGGTCTTTGATATAATCTGCTTTATATTGCGATGTTTCTAATAGACTTTGATTTGCCATTGGTACATCTTACAAAGTTAACCACTGCTTTGAATAACTTTTACCATTTAGCAAATACACATTACTGGCGACGAGGATGATTTGAGGGGATATTTAATTATATACAATACAGTGTGCAGGTTTAGAAGATAGCCTGCAAAACATGTTCTGGTCAGTAAGTGACAATAGGTGTCCAGACAGCGTTTGATGAAATAATGGCTCAGTCGGTAGCGCGCTCGACTCTTGATCGTGAGTTCGAGTCCAGCCGGCGGCAGGTTGGTTTCCTGTCGTTCGCATGAGACGGTAAAACTCGAGGTCCCGTGTCGCAGTGGGTGTCGGCACGTTAAAGATGGCCTCAAGTGCCGAGCATAGGCCAAAATTTGAAGCCCTTCACCGGCATTTGGTGACGTCTCCATATGAGTGAAAGGTTCTTGAGTGGGACGTTAAACAGCAATAAACAAACAAAATGAAGTAATAGCGAGGTCGGTAATTTGTTTCGAAAATTGATGTGCTATACGAAAGACCAACAAGTGGGAAAGGTCAGCCACAGTTAACAGGTGTTTAGTCTAGTACATTTATACTTGCCAACCAATGGATAATCAAAACTCCTGAGTCCAGTAGAATTAGTTTTACAAATGGTCTCAACATGAAAAAAAAAAAACAATTGCGAATACCAAACCGGGTGGTACCAGATGTCCGGAAAAAGTCAGTGTCCCCTCTAAGCTATCTTTACTTTTTTAGACTATAAAAATTTATCCTTATCCGACGTCTGGTCGTGTATGTCTACTTCTCTTATTAGGTCGAACTGCCCAGCCAACTCCATACAAAGCAGCATAGAACCACTCTATATTTACATATGACAAAGATGGGTCACTACTCTCCTCCACGTTTTATTCAACATGGAATTCCCGCCTTTTTAAGTCATCTCAACCGCCTGTATATAGGTAAAACTCATTCTGACGGTGCCGAGTGGTCAGAGCATCACGCTTTTGGTTAGCCTGGGTTCGAGCCCAGAACCTAAGCTGATTTGTCTTAGAACATTTGCCGGTTTTCTTGCGAGCCGGTGGTCTCTCCCTGGATACAGTTTAACCGTGTCCTCCCCTCCACCATTAAAAAATGGCCGCCACCATATAACTGAAACATCGATAATGGCGTAAAACACTTTCAATATCAAATCAAAACTTTGAGGAGCAGAACTTCGATCCATCGTTAATGACCTGATTATAATTTAAACTCTAAAAATGAAGTATGTAGGCCTGCATCAACAGGAGTTGCCCCACGAACATAGGGACTAACATCAGGATGCAGCAATAAGACATGATCAGTGCCAACCTGCCTCCCATCTAGACTACCAGGGCCCGAAGTCACCAAATTTACTCAGGACTCAAGCTCAACTAACTTTTCACAATTTTAAGGTAAAAACATGCAAACTTCATTCTGTAACTGGCCATGTTTGTATATGGATGGCATACAATTGTAAATAATGATAAAAATTATTGCTCATTTGAAGAAAACTTAAATACTTAAAAAAAAATGTTTGAGTACGTACTCAAACGTATTCGTTTTTTTTTTTACAGAAAAATCATGTGTGACGCAAAAATTATATGTAAATTAGTAAAAATAATAGGTTTGCTAATCACTAAAATTCAAAAGTTTTATAAACAATTTTATAGTCAAAATAATGCAATAAAAGTAGAGTATTGAGAAAATTTGGTGACTTCGGGCCCTGAACTGGTCATTAACTCCAATGGCAACATCCTCCATCATCAACTCCAGTTCCAAAGAATGATCAACCAGAGGCCGGGTGTCCACCTCGATAACCACCTTCGCCATAGGTACCTTCCTAGTTTCAGTCAAAACCAAGAACGACGTTGCGTCAAGATCCGGCGGCACAAGAGTCGGACACAGCGTCAAGCTGAACCACTGGAAATAACAGGTCTTGTTTAGGTTATCTATGGATGGCAGATTCTGTTCAATCCCTTTATCCGGGAAATCAAAATCAAATTAAAGGCCCATGACCGGCGGTTTACGCTCAGCAAGTTTGTTAATTTTGTTTTAAATGACAATGCTTTGCAGAATGCTTATATGAAGTTATCTTCCCTTTAATTACGCTTCTAAGTAATTCACTGTTTTCTAGCAATTTGAGTTTGAAGATCAAAACATGATTTTTACTCGTAACGATAAATAAATACAAACGAAGTTGCGTAATATTCAAGGCAACCTCAGATGAATAAGTTCAACATATGGGTTTGTCATCTCGTATCCATCACAGCTCGTACCTAAGTGAATTGGTTGACCATCGATTAACTCATTCGTGCCCATCGCCTGTTTGATTGTAGAATTATTTATGAAGGTATACATATATTTACCAACAAAGTAATTACCATAATGCCGTTTGGTATTGAAATGACATACAGCTGTGGAAATTAATTGGCTTCAGAAGTATTTCGCTGATAGAGGTATAATCCAATTCACAAAACGTGACAAGCGGATTAATCTCTTGATTATCTTGAGGATGATTCTACTCAATTTTCGGTTTTGACAATCTTTATGGGGAAAACCTTCAACCGTAGACATGACTTAGCCAAAGTTGACATGGGCACGAATTGAGATGGGTCCGAGTTTACCAACATTTCACAAAGAAGTAAACACGTTGCCATACAGGTAGCAAGTAACAAAAACAAAGGACAGAAAAAGAAGGGAGATACAATCGATAAAAATAATTGAGCTGTGCGTTTAGGAACAGAAATGGAGCGTTCAAATATTTTGAGGAAGTCAATGAAGCTGACACAAAATTAAAATTAATAATATGGAGTTGAGTAAATTGGTTCTACTAATCTGAGTGCGCTAGGGATTTTTAAATATTTGATGGTAGATCTATATTAGCTCTATTTTATTTTAGTCTACATCTAATCAACTTTAAAAAGCCCTTTCATTCCATATGTTGTAAGGAACAATATGCATTCCCCGATTACCAAATGTTTTGTGTGTTTGTTTACAAATATGTCCTAAACCAAAGCGCAAGAGGACGCTTAACATAGAAAAGAAATTGGCCTAAGGGTTCATAGAACTGACATGAAAACATCAGAAGCAGTATTTATGATTGCATCAACCTCTTTACATTGAATCTTCTGGAAACTTTTAATAATGAGACTTTTATTTAAATGTCTTATGATTAATTATTTATCTGAGCCTTGCAGGCCCTCATCCAACCGATTCAGGCCTTCTAACATGACCACTTGCCGTTTAAAAGACACGGTTTTGACAGCGGTCGACATGACAGGGGATGCTTACTACTCTATGACACCTGATCTCACCTTGATTTCTAGAGGTCCGTATTTGTCCATTTTTACCAGATTTGTACCCGTATCCTGGACATCCTAAGGTTTTGTCAATTGGTATCCGATAATATATGTAATGGTCTGTCTATGAATAAATATCATCATATCCAGATACCCGCGCATCGAAAATGGACTCTCCGGAGGTTTGATTAGTTTGCCAGCTTTATCAGAGCTATGTCCGGAAGTGGCAGCTCAAGCTCAAGAACCCTCAAATTCTGCTCACCAGAATTGCATAAAATTCAACTGTCTTGCCTTGTATGCCAAAGTGAAGGTAATACCTTGCCCCAGCATTAGTTCAGGTTTCGCATCTGGAAGAACGTATGAATTTATGCTTAAAACGAAGCCAATGATCTTTGATTGAACTGCAGATTCTATCCAGTCTAACAGACACAATGTCCTGGAATCGGGCGAACTGCAAATGGGGAACTATGCTGTGGATGTATCTTACCCTGTGGCATATTAAACCTCATTTTTTTGTTGCGGTCACGTGGTGCTAAAGGTTCGATAACATTGGTGGATCCACGGCATGATGGTTGAAGGGTAATCTGCGAATAGAACGGCAAATTGCACCTGAAACGATACTGCCAGGGACCGTTTCTATTAAAATGTACCCCATCATCCAACCAAAAGGAAGGCCCATAACGCTTTTCCCCAAGTTTGCATAAGTAGACATGTCATCGATATATATTGATAGATATTAAAACACAACATCTGACAAACTCCAGAAACAATTCATTTTTTGACTCTGTTGTTGGATACATCAAAGTACCGATGCGACGGCGTAAAACACTTACAATCAAAATATCCTAAGGCTGGAAAAATCTATAAATAACGTTTCGGGTACTGATAGAAAGGCGATAGGTCAAGATGAATGATCTGTATGGTTTTACTGTTCTGAATTACAACTGCCGTGGGAACCTTGGAGTTGACAACAAAATCATAAACCTCCCTGATATGCCCAGCCTGTAGTATGTCCCTCTCAAATTAATCCGAAGTCCCCCAAAAGAAAATATCATTAATGGCCCTGCTTATAAACCAAACATAAGTAGTCTTGCATGCAATTTCCACGTCTGCATGGATTTTAATGAATATTGATATAGAATTTTTGGAAATGTTTATACTAAATTATTTTAAAATACATGTAAATGGATTTTACACAACACGTGTTTTTATATACGTTTTTATATATGTAATCCGCTAACAATTACATTCACAAAAAATCCTACATGAAAACATACAATTATGTATATTTTCCTAAACTCGATAGGCTGTCCTTCAGATGAGACAGTAATAAATATTATAAACATAATACCAAAGTTATAATGCTCAAGACGTTTCTGTCAATTAGACTTCATCAGCTGAGCTCCAATTTTAAATACATTTTCTAAAAAGAAAGTGGTATCAGACAAGGCCAAACAATAAATCTAAACGTATAGCCAAAATCCGTCTAAGAGTAACCACTGTAAAAAGATGACTTATCTTAGTTTTAAAAGAATTTATAATTTTAAATGGTGCTATCAGTGCCAAATATTACTTTAGTACGAGATTATCAGCTGGTACCGAAGTACTAGGTTTACGTATGCTCTCGGGGACCCGAGCGGTCAACCAGCAGTAACCGAGATCCCGTGTCGCAGGTGTCGGCACGTTAAAACCCTCACTGCTCAATGGCCGCAAGTGCCGAGCATAGGCCAAAAAATCTCCATATGAAAGAAAGGGTGGCCGAGTGGTTAGAGTATTGCGCTTTAAACCACAAGGCCTCTCACCTCTGGTTCGAATCCCGCTAGGGTCATTTCGAATTAAGTGGGAAAGTTTGCCAGTTTTCTTGCGGAATGTCGGTGGTCTTTACCCGGGTAACCGGGGTTTCTCCTCCACCAATAAAAACTGGACGCCATCATATGACTAAAAGATTGTTGAGTATGGCGTAAAACAAAAAAAATCAATCCATATGAAAGAAAGATTCATACAAACAAAAACACAAAAAACAAAGTTACATTAAAATTGAGGGTCCAATGGTTAGAGCATCGCGCTTTGAATCATGAAGTATGTTACTTCTGATCAGCGCATTTTCCAGTTCCACTGCAATCTAAGCTGATTATGTGAGAAAGTTTGTCAGTTTACTTCCGGGAGGTCGGTGGTCTTTTCCCGGGTACTCTCCTTCAACAATAAAAACTGACCGCCCTCATATAACTGAAGTTATTAAGTGTGGCGTTAAGCACTATTTAAAATTCAAAATTGAATTACTGATATAATGTAATATGTATATATATAGATACATTGCTGTTTAACAATTTCATATAAATCATAAGTTTATAATTTTAATTCACTCAACGTTTTTAATTATATTATAAACAAAATACCAAAGTTTTAATGCCCAAGACGATCATTTCTGTCAATTAGACTTCATCAGTTGAGCTCCAATTTAATATGTATGTATTTTCTAAAGAGATATCATACAATGCCAAATATTAAATCTATAGCCAAAATCCGTCTAAGAGTAACTACTGTAAAAAAAAAACATGACTTATCTTGGCTTTAGAAAATTTTGGAATTTAAATGGTGTTATTTTAATCAATTGGCTTAACAACTTATGAGTTTCTAATTGCCATGTGTCAAGGGTTCGAGCCTAGACGGAGATGGCTGACTTTTCCTGTCCTTCGGATAAGACTGTAAAACCCGAGGTCCCGTGTCACAAAAGGTGGCCGTTAGTGTCGAGCATCGGACAAAAATTGAAACCCTTGTAATGTGTAATTTTAAAAGTAAAATTGTTCTTTAAAAGAAATAATTAAAGGTTTTTAAATTAAAGGATGAAATATTTCAAAACAGTGGTGACCACTATATCATCTCGCATACTCCATTGTCAAACACAAGGATCGAACATTGGTCGCATTGGTGAAAATCGAGAGCGCTAACCACTGCGCTAGTGGTGTCTAGTTCTGCCAAATGATTGTCTTCGATGTCTGTCAGCGTCTAATGTCAGTGTAAGTAATGTCTGATAAGTATATTTCAACGGGGTCAATTGAATTCTGAATACCGTCAAGTTCAAACAGTTTGTTTTCTACCTCTGATCACATATTGTCTTATGTAAATGACAATGGATCTGACGATAGATGTAATGAAGTATAAGCACAAATATCATTCACTTCGGACCTTGGATCACAAGGTGTACTATAGCCAACATCTAAATATTGTATTACCCAATCATAAATTTATATTAAAACCTGAATATGTAGTGTTTAATATATTTAGTGTGTAATTTTAAAAGTAAAATTGTTCTTTAAAGATATTAAGGTTCACAATTTTTAAAATATATTAAATTAAAGAGTGAAATATTTCAAAACAGTGGTGACTGCCATATCATCTCGTATACTCCCCTTTCGAACACTAGGATCGAACCTGGGTCGCATTGGTTAAAATCGAGAGCGCTAACCACTGCGCTAGCGGTGTCTAGTTACGCCAATTGGTTGTCTTCGATGTCGTTATTGTCTGTAATGTCGGTGTACGTAATGTATGATAAGTATATTTCAACGGGGTCAATGGAATTCTGTCAAGTTTTTCTACCTCTGTGATCACGTGTGTCTTTGGGTTAAATGAGAATCAGGCATCAAAATAAAGGTTGTTTAACGTCATCAATTTTGAATTATTCCTTGCAATTCTTTCGACTACTCATTGGAGCATTTAGCCATGGCGTCTAAATACAGTTTCAAATCCCTTGTGTTTTATGAATTTTCCTTTAAAATATTCTCGCAACAGTAGCGCTTCTCTTTTTTTTTTTATAATTTCCATCTTTAAAAATTTTTATAATTTGACATCTATTTCATGGGTATACAAATTTTTACATATATGAATTTTAGTCTTAATACATTAAGTTCTATCCCACCACGATATAACTGAAATATCCGTGAAAGTGGTGTAAAACAATAACTTAAATTTTATGATAAATGTTTCTGAATGACAAATTATAACTTTGATATTGTTAATAATGTTTGAGAACATCAAATCTACTAATTATTTACCTACATTTCTTTCAGTTTTTACTAATTACCAAAATCCAGGTTTTTTTGTGTTTTTTTTGCAGTGGTTGATTTTGATGGCAATCAGTTGTCTGCTGATCTAAGTCAAGACGTTGGGTCACAAATGATGCTGTCTGTATAATTAAATCGTACATAAAGCCCAATTACAGAAATAACAATGCATCTACAAATTCACCAACTCCGGCTTAGGGGTCCAAACTCTCGACCAACGGCACAAAACGCCCGACTCCCATTCTCGACGCTCTAACCACTGGGCCATCTACGCATGTTTCGATAGCGGCGTTTAGAGGTCCGAACATGAGAAATCGGTCATAGAAAAGAGGTGAAAGGTATTGCCCTTTGTATAAAATTAATTTTGGATCACGAATGATGCAAGTTGTGTCAATAAATCCTATCAAGCTCTTGTGCACAACAGCCTGAACTACTTGCTTCCTTTCTGATAGATCTTCAGTCCGCTTTATGCACAGAATTGCGCCTTTTAAAATACCATATAAGTGGAAATTTTAGTGAGATGCAAATTTGGTATATAAATTTAACGAGAAATGATTTTACGATTGAAACAAGATAACTATTTCGTACGATGAGATATGAATTGTTAGCGATATTCAATTTTAGCGATCCCAACAGCCTCGCTAATAATACCAAAATTGAATACTCGCTAAAAGTTCTGCTTATACGGTGTTCTTTTACCTAAAAATCATTTGTAACATGTGAATCAAATTATACAGAACATTTGACAAAAAGTAGATTTGTTTTGGCCATGAGAAATTCTAATTTTAGGTAATGCAACATTATTAAAATACCAATGAAGTAATTCTTCCTATTTGTCAAATAACTAAGGGTTTCCAGTGAGAAATAAAATGTGACCATGTTCCAGCTTTGTAACTTAAGATATTGATCAAACATGCGTCTTTTCCAAACTGCTTGAGATTGAGGCCAAAGGTATTCTGGTGGAAGCCTAACATCCGTATTGAATTCATCATCTTCAGAATTTCTGCATTGTTAGTGGTGATAAGAAAATGGTGCAGAATATAAGTATATTATTGATTGTTATGGGAAAATATATAGTCCTTCCCTCAAAACTATACATATTTACTTATTTATTAAAATCTGTTCAGTCCCCCCTTAAACCGTATATAGTTTTTATTGTAATGGGGCTGCCCTACCCCTGAATTACATATTTTAACTTATAACTTGAAGTACATTTACTTTGCGTTTAGCTCCAATGTTAAGATTTGGTTATCAGATTGCTGTTCAGTTAGTATTGTTGCTAGGGTGGTGATATTTAGCCTGAATGTTCCTTGTTATTTATCAGATACACATTTTATAGTACCCTTTGAAATATATATGATTAATTTAAAATGTTAACATCCCTAACCCTAAACAGTTTGTTTGTTTTTGTTGTTTAACGCCACTTTCAGCGATATTTCAGTTTTATTGTGGCGATGCATGATAAATTATGTAAAAATAGTTACTATATTTTCCTTATAAAACTTTTGAACACTAGAATTTTTGTAAAAGAAAATGTTTGTAAATTATCAATAAAAAGATTTTTATAGTTCAATTTTTAAAAATAAACCTATAATCTTTTACATATTCTAAAATGATGTCGCCAGCAACATTAATAAAAACACTTAAGATCTCTCACGAGTAAGTTTAAAATCTGTACATTCTGTTAGTCTAGAGCCGCACGGTATATATTCCGGTGGTTCTACTTTGAATAATAAATACTTGTGTAAGGTTACTGTGACAATAAGAAGTCTGGTCAAAGTAACCTCATCTTTACTAGTGAAGACTGACCTATTAACAAATTTTGTATATAATATTTTAAGTATTTTATTTTCAGTTTATGGATATGATTATTGTATATGATCATAGGTGTTTCTATATACTATTAAATGACATTAAAATTGCATATTTTTGTAAAAACGTTAAGATTTATATGATTTACAGAATCGGTTCCAAATCACATTGTCCTGTTATATTTGCACAACTGTTAGGAAACCAATTTTCACACCCTGTTGTCAAAAAGGAAAAATTTACATGAAAACAATCAGCTTCTATACGATAAATATTGGTTTTTCTCCTAGATTTTGGGAAATGCTGTAAACATTTTATTCTCTATACAATTACATAGATGTTTTCCAAATCCCTGTATATAAAAACTGTATTTTGTACTCCTTTTAAGCAATTTGCAGAATAATCGACTAAAAATGCTATACCGAAAATTTCAGTCAACTGCATTTTGTTGTTGTTGAACTACTTGTCAAATAAATTTTCCATTATCATATAACTTTTGTATTTAAATTTCCATTGAGGCGAATAAAGAATTTCCAAACAAACTGTCTAGGATGTATACTTTATTCTCTTGATGAAAAACCCAGTGACCTTTGCCTGTATGATGATTTTGAGCACAAGGCATTGACTTAATACTTTTAAACGGTAAAGTATAAATCCACGTTTCATCTTCATCTAAAATCGGAACTTTGCCTGTATATAGAAGGCCATCAATTGAAAACTGATCCTTAATTATCTTAGAAGCAAAATCTTCATTTAATATTTGACATTTATGATCCGAGTTTAATTCTTCATTTTATTCAGATATCTAGCCTTTTGAAACCATCTCGTTAACAGTTTCTCTGAAATAGGAAATTTCAATACATGATGTGATATCATTAAAGTTTTAATTTTCATCTTGATAATGACAAAATTAATCTCTTTATTTCCTTTAAAAATTGGAATTGTGCTGCATTTATCTATTTCTATATTTTCCAAACTTCTTGATTATTCTTCAATTTCACTAAGGTGACTGAAGTTTTCTCATTGTTTGGTTTTAATTTTTTACCGAGATTTTCATGTAACTGGGATATCGTCTAGTATTTCATTATCTATTTGGTCTTGGTCTCTCTTTTCCTTCATTTTTGACCTTATTCTTACATTCCTACTTAACTTAACTAAGATTATTTATATTCTTTTCCTTTAATCATTTATCCCTATACTAAGTTTAGCAGCTATTAACAGGTTCCGAGAGCTGGACACGCACATTCTTTCAGGAAACAAAGTTACTGTATATTTATTCCCTCTTGATCCATCAACTTTGAATGTCTTAGCTTGTGTACAGTGGTAAATTATGCTTTTTTTTTAATTGCATTTATAGCTATTGCCTTTGAGATGAAGTTGAGATAGTCTGCTCTTCTTTATCTGCCATACTTGTTGCATTTTAAGGAATATCATCGAAATTTAACTTTTCATTGTCAAAATAAACCTGAATTTCACCTTTTACCTTAACAATATCATTAATTTTTACTGCATTTTGTGGCCATTCAACAGTTGATGGATCAATCGATTTCTGTACTTAATTTGAAAGTCGCCTACATCACAAAAACCTTAAATTTTCTTTGGCATAAAATAGAGCAACTGTGTCTAAAGGTACTTGTTTTCATCCTAAGAAATTGAAAAAAAAAATATTAAAACCTGATATATTATTGGTTATGCCAGAGTATGGATAAAAAATTCCAAATCCTTAAGAATGAACTTACAAGCTTTTGTTCTGATAAAAGATTATCTTTAAAGTAATCCTGCCATACTCCATTTTTAACTAACATCATTAATATTTTCAAATTCATTTACAGAATCTACCCTTAAAATTGAGTCAATGTCTTTGAAATAAATTACTAAATCAATCAGATTTTCCTCTGTTTTAGGGATCACTAATTCCGTCCTGTGGCGGCAACGTCGTCAACATTTCGTTTCCGGAGCAGAACTCCTAAACTACTAGCTGGATTGGAACTGTACTTCACACAAATGATCCCCACGTACGCTAGATGTGCCCTTTTGGGGTACTATATAGCTCCTTGGAACTCTCTTGTTTAGCCAAAACTTAGCATCACCTTTGACATGATTCCAGTAATAATATATTTGGTACACAGGATTATATTGAATTTTAAAAAGCACCTATATATTTCACTATGAGACTGATCTTCTAATAAATTTAGATTTAAATTAGCTATTTCTCTTCATAATGTGTCATGAGACTTTTGATATTATTTTCTGTCATGAATCAAAAATGCTACTGGAAAACAAGAATTCCCTTTAAAATGGATGTTTGACAATTAATGGTGAAACATAAAAATCCCCAAGATCAAAAGTTGAATCATAGGATACAATAATTGGATCGCTATCTTTTAATCCCAATAACCTAGCTAATTATTTGCAAGTCAAAACCAACCTAAGCTCTGAGCAAACTGCATATTCGATAATAAAGTTTTCTAGACTATATGCTAACTAGGGTGTATAACATACTG
Organism: Atrina japonica; assembly: GCA_030159075.1. Classification (NCBI taxonomy): domain Eukaryota; kingdom Metazoa; phylum Mollusca; class Bivalvia; order Pterioida; family Pinnidae; genus Atrina; species Atrina japonica. Next base: position 108,040 of record BROG01001112.1, read on the forward strand.
AATTGTGACTTTTTTCTTTAAATTTTCTGAATAATGCGAATATTCAAGCTGTTTTTTAAATTTTAGCATTAAAAACACCATTTTTAAGGTCTAATGATGTTGATTTTAGAGTTTGCCTATGCGATTGGGTTTTATGTACAGAATTACCATGAGGGATATCCACTCTAGACTTAGCATCACCTGACTGATCTACTCTAGACTTAGCAGGCCACTCAGAAGCTGGGGAATCCACAACGGACTTCCTAACAGCCGTGATGCAGTCTAACAAATTGGTCACCTCAGTCTCTGTCCCTTTCAAGGTCAAGTGGAGACCACCCCTACTCAGCAACCCTCTCTTTATAATACCATTAACCATAAATACAGAATGACCCACAAACCTCAAATGTCTATGCCTTGAAGATGTCATAGACAAAACCCTATTAAAAACTTTAGCTTTCTCATTGATCCCTGAAATACACTCTGACCTAACCAAAATATTGTCTCCCCGCGGCAGAACTGCAGATATCACAACAGTAGCCCCTGGGTTTGACCTGCCAAACCCTCTGTACCAAATCTTGATATTTTCCTAAAATATCCTCCACAGAAGCTCCCTGAATGAGATCATTGGTCCCGACATGAAACACAATTACCCTAAAATCGTAGACTATATTCCTGATTTCCCTCCACATCTGTTCTATCAGAAACCACCCCTTGATATCACGGTAACATCATATTCCTTATCAAGGTTCCCCTGCAAATAATTGTTTGGGAATGCCCGACAATCAATGTAGCCATACTCTATGCAACACCTGACAAAACCTTGCACTAAATTAATCTCATCTCAACACCACACCACGTGACTAAAAAAACCTTACTTATCTTACTTACACACTTCCAACAATGTACAACTAAATAGAAAAAAGACATTTTATTTTTAAAAAAATGAAAACTTCAAAGTTAATATATAATATAAATAGAAAATAAACATTGAACTCATCTGGATTCGTACTGGTTTGAACAGCAAAAGCACTATTGGTAGCACTGAATATTCTGATCAGAATTCCGATAGGACATGAGGATTTACATTTCTTTGGGACAAGTTATACTTTACCTTCATCATTACAGGTCATTACAAGAATTCACGAAATAATTATGTGAGAATTTCTGTCATGAATCAAAAATGGTACTGGAAAACAAGAATTCCCTTTAAAATGGATGTATGCCATTTAATGGTGAAAGATAAAAATCCCCAAGATCAAATGTTGTATCATAGGATAAAATAATTGGATCGCTATCTTTGAGCCCCAATAACCTAGCTAATTATTTGCAAGTCAAAACCAACCTAAGCTCTGAGCAAACTGCATATTCGATAACAAAGTTTTCTAGACTATATGCTAACTAGGGTGTATTACATACTGAATTGTGACTTTTTTCTTTTAATATTCTGAATAACGCGAATATTCAAGCTGCACAGCAACCCTCTCTTTATAATACCATTAACTATAAAAACAGAATGACCCACAAACCTCAAATGTCTATGCCTTGAAGATGTCATAGACAAAACCCTATTAAAAAATTTAGCTTTCTCATTGATCCCTGAAATACACCCTGACGTAACCAAAATATTGTCTACCCGCGGCAGAACTGCAGATATCACAACAGCAGCCCCCCTGGGTTGACCTGCCAAACCCTCTGTACCAAATCTTGATATTTTCCTAAAATATCCTCCACAGAAGCTCCCTGAATGAGATCATTGGTCCCGACATGAAACACAATTACCCTAAAATCGTAGACTATATTCCTGATTTCCCTCCACATCTGTTCTATCTGAAACCACCCCTTGATATCACGGTAACATCATATTCCTTATCAAGGTTCCCCTGCAAATAATTGTTTGGGAATGCCCGACAATCAATGTAGCCATACTCTATGCAACACCTGACAAAACCTTGCACTAAATTAATCTCATCTCAACACCACACCACGTGGCTAAAAAAACCTTACTTATCTTACTTACACACTTTCAACAATGTACAACTAAATAGAAAAAAGACATTTTATTTTAAAAAAAATGAAAACTTCAAAGTTAATATATAATATAAATAGAAAATAAACATTGAACTCATCTGGATTCGTACTGGTTTGAACAGCAAAAGCACTATTGGTAGCACTGAATATTCTGATCAGAATTCCGATAGGACATGAGGATTTACATTTCTTTGGGACAAGTTATACTTTACCTTCATCATTACAGGTCATTACAAGAATTCACGAAATAATTATGTGAGAATTTCTGTCATGAATCAAAAATGGTACTGGAAAACAAGAATTCCCTTTAAATGGATGTATGCCATTTAATGGTGAAAGATAAAAATCCCCAAGATCAAATGTTGTATCATAGGATAAAATAATTGGATCGCTATCTTTGAGCCCCAATAACCTAGCTAATTATTTGCAAGTCAAAACCAACCTAAGCTCTGAGCAAACTGCATATTCGATAACAAAGTTTTCTAGACTATATGCTAACTAGGGTGTATTACATACTGAATTGTGACTTTTTTCTTTTAATATTCTGAATAACGCGAATATTCAAGCTGCACAGCAACCATCTCTTTATAATACCATTAACTATAAAAACAGAATGACCCACAAACCTCAAATGTCTATGCCTTGAAGATGTCATAGACAAAACCCTATTAAAAAATTTAGCTTTCTCATTGATCCCTGAAATACACCCTGACGTAACCAAAATATTGTCTACCCGCGGCAGAACTGCAGATATCACAACAGTAGCCCCCCTGGGTTGACCTGCCAAACCCTCTGTACCAAATCTTGATATTTTCCTAAAATATCCTCCACAGAAGCTCCCTGAATGAGATCATTGGTCCCGACATGAAACACAATTACCCTAAAATCGTAGACTATATTCCCTGCAAGTCAAAACCAACCTAAGCTTTGGTCAAACTGCGTATTCGATAACAAAGTTTTCTAGACTATATGCTAATTAGGGTGTATTATATACTTAATTGTGACTTTTTTCTTTAAATTTTCTGAATAACGCGAATATTCAAGCTGGGTTTTTTTATTTTAGCATTTAAACACCAGTTTTAAGGTCTAATGATGTTGATTTTAGAGTTTAACTATGCGATTGGGTTTTATGTACAGAATTACCATGAGAGATATCCACTCTAGACTTAGCACCGCCTGCTAATTCTACTCGACAATCAATGTAGCCATACTCTATGCAACACCTGACAAAACCTTGCATCAAATTAATCTAATCTCAACACCACACCACACCACCGAACGTAAACTCACACTAGACTGCTCAACAGCACGTGACTAAAAAACCTTACTTATCTTACTTACACACTTCCAACAATGTACAACTAAATAGAAAAAAAAACATTTTATTATTTAAAAAATGAAAACTTGAAAGTTAATAGAAAATAAACATTGAACTCATCTGGATTCATATTGGTTTGAACAGCAAAAGCACTATTGGTAGCACTGAATATTCTGATCAGAATTCCGATAGGACATGAGGATTTACATTTCTTTGGGACAAGTTATACTTTACCCTCATCATTACAGGTCATTAGAAGAATTCACGAAATAATAATGTGAGAACTTATCCAATTAAGACAGCTCAACATTTTTAATACAAATTGTCAACAAAAAGAAACTTGAGTTTTGTGAATATATAGATAGATACGTGTAGATAGACGGACAGACATATAGATACACGTGTAGTTTAATCAAATATATATTAATTCATAGTATAAATAGATGGATGGTTGGATAGATTGTATAACCAAAGTATTAATTTATAATTTCGTAATATGGTTTCAATGTTTGTTTGTTTTCACATTTCCGTGTCGGTTGAAAACAGGACTCCGACATTGTCTCTTATAGAACCGATTCTATACCTTCTCATAAATCTTGTCCATTATACAAAACTATACAGTTTGAATGTATTTTAATAATAATTAGAGACATTTATGATCATATTCAATAATCATATTCAATTTACCTTAAGTTAAAGTGCTTCAAATGAGTGTATATTGGCCCGACATCTCCACTCCGCCGCCGAAATCCTACTAATTTAGTGTGCTGGTGTAAGCCAAAATCTAGGAAATCTAAAATCTAACTAACTAAATTTGTGCAAGTTTTTACTGCAAAAATTCAGAATGATATCATGAATGTTTATTAAAAAATGATTTAATTAGAATTTAGTGAGAAATAAACTGTTATTTCTTTGGATTTACCCAAATGGAACTCAAATAAACATAGATTTACATTATTAATGTAGAAAACAAGTATATTTGGTTATTTTCTTCAACCCCCGTGGGGTTTCCGGGGTGATAAGAATAGGCCCCCGCTTCCCTGCGTGTCGTAAGAGGCGACTAAGTGGGAGACCTGTTGGCCGTGGGTTTATACCCGTGTCGTGGGGGAATGAGATCCTGGTGGCTGAGGGAATGAGGTTTGAGGACCCTCTGAACCAACACTCCACTTTGGCTCGGACCTCTGCTAGACGGGAGGTTGGATTGGGCCCGATCCAATTAATCAGCTGGTCACGACTTGCCCTGGAATGTCGTTTACACTAATAACTTATTGAGACAGTATAAATATTTATAATTCTGTCAATTTTCTTTACATAAAATTATGTTTTGAATGTATTCCTTTTTGTCCAGAAGGCGGTGGCTGTAGGGTCAATCGGGTGTAATTGAGAAGTATTTGCATGCTATGGACTGTTCATAGTCTTTCTATCGTTTGGTATCCGATGAAACATTGTGTCAGTCTAATGCTTTTCTTTTCATTGCAACTGAGTATACTTTCGTACGCCATTTCAGTGCATTGCTGCTGGAGAACCGCAGTGTATTGCCCGGTCCGTGTTGGCACTCCCTGGAGGGTGAATGGTTGCGAAAATGAAATTTAAATATATCCCCATGGATTCCAAACAAAACCACCTAAACCTCAAACGCAAGAGACTAATTGACAATAGTGAAACAACTAATGACACAGATGACTGGTCTAAATTTCTGGTAATATCTGCAGAGGATAGAGCTTTGGCTAAAGCTTCTCCATTTTTGATCGACAAAAGTATTCAATCTGTCGCTGGAACGGTTAAGAATATAACCAAACAAAGAAATGGCAATCTTTTGGTTGAATGTGACCGAAAGCAACAATCGATCAATTTATTGAAATGTAGCCACATTGGTGAAATACAAGTTAAGGTATTCCCCCATACAGTATTAAACACAAGCAAAGGTATACTGAGGGATAAAGATAAAAATCTACACTTACTTGCAGATGATGTCATCCTGGATGGCCTGAAAGATCAAGGTGTTATATCAGTGAGACGTTTCATCATTAAAAGAGATGACAAAGAAATTAAAACACATACGTTTCTCCTCACATTCAACACACCAACAGCTCCTCAAAAAATCAAACTTGGATATATAATTGCAAATGTAGATTTGTACTACCCTGCACCCTTACGATGCTACTCCTGTCAAAAATTTGGCCATGGTAGTAGTAATTGTAGAGGTAATAAAACTTGTAACCGATGTGGTTTTCAACTTGATTGTAATGATGACGAAGATGATGATGATGGTCATTTGCATTTTAACAGTCAGTGTAATGCACCGCCTAAGTGTGCCAATTGCAAAGGCAATCACTGTGCTTCCTCGAAAGAATGCCCTTTTTATAAAAAAGAGGTTGAAATTATCAAAATTAAAGTTCAGAAAAGAATTTCATATCCTGAAGCAAGAAACTTATTTAACAAAAGCCAAGAAATTACAACATCAACAAATACGTATGCTGCTGTCCTTACGTCCAAAAAGACAACCACTGTAGCCTGTCAAACTGATATCTCAGGCATCAACACTGACCTTGCTACATCAGCAGGATTTAAAAATCCATCAAAACAAACATCATTGAAATCATCATCATCTACTCAGACAAAGGTACAACAACCTGAACAACCAAGCAAAGCCACCAAAAGTAAATCCTCAAAACAACCACCAGTTCCTTTGACTCCAGAAATTGAAGTTAGAAATCCATTTGATATCCTTGAAGTTGAGATGGAGGATTTTCTTCCTCAAAAAATTCCAAAGAAAATAAACAATTTGAAAAAACTAAATCAAAACCTACTAGAGTACATAGTGTATCTCCAAAGAGAGCGAGTTGTAAAACATCTTGTTCAAGATCTGCCAATAACGGTAGACAAATTTCGTCTCCCATCAAACTATCAACATGAATATATTGCAATGGAACTGTCGAGGTTTAAAATCTAATCATGAAGAATTAAGTCTTTTAACGCAGGATTATAATCCTGCTATTATATGTCTTCAGGAGACACATTTGTGTCAAAATAATGACACTTCCCTGAAAGGATTCACATTTTATAATCGTATCGATACTTCACATGATAGAGCTGCAGGCGGCGCATCCATTTTAGTAAAAAACGATATAATTCATAGTGCAGTGGACCTAATTACTGAACTACAGGCAGTCGCTATCAGAGTCTCTTCGTCTTTTGTTTTCACGGTCTGTTCCATTTACATACCTCCAACCACTAAACTTGATAAAAATTCATTTGAAAATCTTTTGGAACAACTACCAAAACCATTTTTACTTCTCGGAGATTTCAATGCCCACAATCCGTTATGGGGTGGACATACCACAAATCAAAGAGGACAAATTTTAGAAAATGTTTTATCAGATAACGATCTCTGTCTTTATAATGATGATTCCGATACTTATTTACATCCAGGGTCGGGAACTTACAGTGCTATTGATCTATCAATAGCAACTCCCTCAATATTTACAAATTTTTCATGGTCAGTACATGACGACGTTTGTGGAAGTGATCACTTCCCAACAATATTAAAATCAACAGATAAAAACAACATCGAGACTCACAAAAGATGGAAACTTAAACAAGCTGATTGGACAGCATTTGAAGTTCTATGTTCCACTGATTTTAAAGATAATATTGTCAACTGTGATGATCCAATATCTCATTTCACAAACACAGTTCTTCAGATAGCTGAGAAAACTGTTCCTAAAAACTTACAGCTTCTAAAATTCGAAAACCTTGGTTCGATGAGGAATGCAAAACTGTCATTAAACGTCGAAAGAACGCAGAAAAAACTTTTCGACGATTTCCAACTACAAAAAATTTACGAAGCCTGCGTTTAGTTAGGGCAAAGGCAAGACAAACAATAAAATCAAAGAAGAAAACATCGTGGAGAAATTTTGTTTCCAAGCTCAATAATATGACATCAATAACAAAAGTTTGGAACATGATAAATAGAATTAAAGGAAGGAACACAACTCCCAGAATAAAACATTTTAAATCTGGTGATACAGTTATTACAGACATAAAAGAAATGGCAAATACGCTGGCTAACACTATTGCCAAAAATTCATCATCGGACCACTGTTCCGAAAAATTTATACAACATAAAACTAAAACGGAGAGACAACAACTTGAATTTAACTCTCCAAATAATGAATTTTATAATAGGGATTTTTCTTTAAATTAATTACTATCTTCATTTAAAAGGGCACACGACACAGCCGAAGGTCCTGATAAAATTCATTACCAATTCTTAAAACATTTACCCTCAAACGTCAAGGAAATACTGTTAAATATTTTTAACAAAATTTGGAATACGGGGCAATTCCCTACGTCCTGGAATGAAGCAACCATTATTTCAATTCCTAAGCCAGGCAAGGACCATACCGACCCTGGCAACTATCGCCCTATAGCTCTTACAAGCTGTGTTTGTAAGACAATGGAGAGAATGATAAATGACAGGTTGGTATGGTACCTCGAACACAATAATATTATATCAAATATACAATATGGTTTTAGAAAAAAGAAAAGCACCACAGATCATTTAGTTCGACTAGAAACATTTGTTAGAAATGCTTTCCTGCATAAACAACATGCCGTATCGGTCTTTTTTGACCTTGAAAAAGCATACGACACGACTTGGAAATACGGTATATTGAAAGACCTACACGAAGCAGGATTACGTGGTCGAATGCCAAATTTTATTTCGAAGTTTTTAGAAAAACGAAATTTTAAAGTAAGACTAAATGATACATTGTCTGAAAGACACAATCAAGAAATGGGCGTGCCCCAAGGTAGTATTTTGTCAGTTACACTTTTTAATTTAAAAATAAATAGTTTAAGTAAAGTTTTAAGTCAAGACATGCAAGGATCATTATATGTTGATGATTTTGTCATGTCCTACAGAGCCAGACACATGCATGCCATAGAACGTCAAATACAGTTATGCCTAAAAAAAGGTAGAACAATGGGCAACAGAAAACGGCTTTAAATTTTCCAATTCTAAAACAGTATGCATGCATTTTTGCAATCAGCGGGGTATTCATCCAGACCCTGAATTATAGCTAAACGGTAACAGAATTAAAGTTTACAAAGAAACAAAATTTCTAGGTCTTATTTTTGACAGCAAACTTTCATTCATTCCTCATTTGAAATCACTAAAAGTGAAATGTCTAAAAGCTTTAAATATTATGAAAGTAGTTTCAAATATAAGCTGGGGAGCAGACAAAACGGTTCTCCTACAATTATATCGTTCACTTGTACGATCAAAACTCGATTATGGATGCATTGTATACGGCTCTGCTCGTCGTTCATACTTAAAAATACTTGATACCGTTCATCACCAAGGTTTGCGTCTTGCACTTGGTGCATTTAGAACAATACCAGTAGATAGTTTGTATGTAGAATCTGGTGAAGTGCCTTTAGAACAACGACGGATCAAACTAACGTTACAGTATATTACAAAATTAAAGTCTGATCCTAACAATTCGGCATATGACTGTGTCTTTCAACCACTGTATGAACAAATGTACGAAAATCGTACAAAGACTATTGCTCCACTTGGCATTAGAATTAAAGAACATCTTGAAGACTGCGATTTATTTCTTTACACTATTTCAGACTTAAATGTATACACAACGCCTCCCTGGGAACTAACAAAACCAACTGTTGACTTATCTCTAAACAAACATAAAAAATCTGAATCAAATCCAATAGATCTAAAACAACAATATTTAGAATTAAATGAAACTTATAACAACAACAACTTTGTACCTATTTTCACGGATGGGTCAAAATCCCCAATCAACGTTTCAGCTGCAGCTGTTATTAACTTTGAAATTCTCAAAACAAACATGCCGCGTGATGCCTCTATTTTCACCACTGAAGCCACAGCGATTTTACTGGCATTAAATTATATAAAGACAAAAGCTATAAGAAAATGTGTTATTTATTCAGATTCTTTGTGTTGTTTAAAATCAATTGAAAGCGAAAACCTTTCTAATAACATGATTTTTGAAATAATAGAAACAGTACATTATTTTGACAACCGTAGGTACAGAGATAGTCTTCTGTTGGGTTCCCAGCCATATCGGTATAAAAGGAAATACCAAAGCTGATAAGGTTGCGAAATTAGTAATGAGAAATTTACCGTCTGAAAATAAAATTCCTTTCACAGATCTTAAAAAATCTATTACCGATTACATAACAACGACTTTTCAACAACATTGGGATCTGCAAACTGAAAATAAATTACATGAAATAAATACGAAATTTGCCCATAATCCACCAGTCTTCACTAGTAACAGAAAAGATGAGGTTACTTTGACCAGACTTCGTATTGGTCATAGTAACCTTACACATAAATATTTATTATTTAAGGAAGAACCACCGGAATGTATTCCGTGTGGGACAAGACTAACAATTAAAACACATTTTAACTGAATGTACTGATTTTAAACTTACTCGTGAAAAATATTATTCCGAGACAGATCTTAGTAGTGTTTTTAATAACGTCGCTGGCGACATCATTTTAGAATATCTGAAAGCTATTGGTTTATTTTCCAAAATTTGAGCTGTATAAATTTTTTATTAATTTACAAATCTATTAAATATTGTATTGTAGAAAATTTTAGTGTGAAAAATTTTTATAAGATAGAGATGTTCCATTTTTACGTTGAATAGATATATTTTACATTATCCCGCCACAATATAACTGAAATATTGTTGAAAGTGGCGTTAAAAACCAAACAAACTGAATGAAGTCTGCTTCGTATGAATAAAGGAACAGGTCGGCCAATAAAGGAGCACAATTGGTTCCCATAGGAATGCCGACAGTTTGTTGAAAGACCACGTCTCCGAACATTACAAATATATTGTCTATTAGAAATTCCAGCATGTTTTTTATATCAACTTCAGCGTATTTATGTGTAGAATCAGAGTGGTGTTTGACGAAATAAGTATCCTGATAGCCAATCACTAGATATTTAAATTTTCGGGTACCACCTATAGTGAAAAAACACTATTCAAAATTTAAAAAAAATTTTTTTACAAGTTACATACAAAACAAAAAAATCACAATCTTGCTGCTTAATAAATGATTTGAAATTAATTAATTATTATAAAATATATATGGTAGTTTTCATATTTTTAAAAAGTTAAATGTAAAAAGAAAAAAGACCTGGTCTCGAACTTGAAAGAAACAGAGAAAACTATGCATCATTACACATCACTATTTTATAAACATGAATTTTTAAGTGGAATTGCGTCCCCGCCCATAAAACATTTCTTTTTTATGTCAACAATTTCCAATGTAAAGATGACAAATATATTTAACACATATAGTCTGACTATATGTTTGAGAGATGTTCCTCGCACGGAAGTCTGTCTCATGGATCTCGCCACCCTTCGGCAGAATTCTACCTCTGTGTGAACTGCTTGTGGAGGTCTAGTCTATGCGTTCGACTCGCATATGGAAACGTCCGCGTTTGATTCCCAGTACCGGGTCATACTTGATTATAGTAATAGTAGCGAGTGTTCCCTCGCCAAACGCTCGTCATACGAAGTGAAACGTGGCACGAAAAAATGCACAGGTGTCAGACCGTAGAACAAGACACTTCACCTAAAGCGGATGACGCCTCAATATAAGTGAAAAATTCTTGACGAAATGTAAAACGAATACAAAACAACAACAATAGTGGTTTTCGCCATTATCTTGGATTTTGAAATGTTTGTACAAAGTAGTATAAACCATTTACTTTATGAATTATAGATCAAATTCTAAACGCAACTTAAGAGAATTATAATTCCACGTATCAGTGGAAGTTAGGAATTGTGTTTATATGTTGTCTTTAGACAAACACATTTCGTTGTCGATTTCAGCACTGATAAATATACCTGAACTTTAAATTTTAATTGCAATTTGTCGCAGAGAACTTCATGTTTTCATATAGGAACTATTGAGATATAAGCAGGAGTTTAAAACGTATTTGCCAAGCACAAACATATTTCTGTGTACAGTATATTTAAAACTTGTTTTTGTGTTTTATACCCTTGATCCTCTAGTGAAATCACATTGACTAGTACACAAAAGAATAAAAGTCCTGATCCAAAGGATAGTATCTCTCTTGTTTGAAATTTATAACATGCATTTCATTTTACATACTTCCTTTGCAAAGTTTTGAACAATATTACATTGGCTAATTTACTTTCCTTGAAACTATATATATATATATATATATATATATATATATATATATATATATATATATATATCATAAATACAACAATTACAAGGCACCTTCAACCCTACAAACTCATCATGCCCCGGCTGGGGTTCAAACTCTCAACCTACGGAATGAATCGTTTGACTCCCAAGCTCGACGTCCTGACCATCTACGCATTCACATGAATGAATTTATTGATAGCGGTGAGTAGAATTCCGAACATGAGAACTCGGTGAAAGGTCTTTAATCCTAATACAAATGACAATGGATCAATTACGACGTATGTTGTGTATAGAAATACAAGTATATATAAAACACAAATATCACTACGACATTGAACAATTACTATGGACCTTGGATCAGAAATGATACTTGGTAAATAAACCATACATAAAGCGCAAATACAGAAATAACAAGGCACCTACAAACTCACCATGCCCCGGCTGGGATTCGGACTCTCTTTCGAAGAGAAAGTGGTGTTAGACAAGGCCAAATAATATATATAAACGTATAACCAAAATCCGTCTAAGAGTAACCACTGTAAAAAGATGGCTATCTTAGCTTTAGAAGAATTTACAGTTTTAAATTGTGTTATTAGTGCAAAATATTACTTTAATATAATATTATCAGCTGGTACCTAAATACCAGGTATTAGGTTTATGTATACCCTCGGGGACTCAAATGGTCCACCAGCAGTGGCAACGACTTAGTGGTTATAAATATTATAAATATCATACCAAAGTTATAATGCTTAATACGATCGTTTCTGTCAATTAGACTTCATCAGTTGAGCTACAATTTTAAATAGTTCTTCTAAAGAGAAAGTGGTATCAGACAAGGCCAAAACATATATCTTAACGTACAGTGGCGTTACCAGTTTTCGTGGGGATAAGCAAACCTTTTTACTACAATCAAACAAACGCAAAGGAACAATTTTTCTTTTGTAATTCAAATTAAAGTAGAAACGGTGTTTCACATCATGAAAAGTTTGCAAGTCCTCAAAGTTGATATATATCGAAGCGGCGAGACAACTATAAAAACAGTAATGGCGACGCTAAGTGCCGCATACGTCACCTATTTTCGTGAACTAACCTATGACCCAGTAAAACATTATTTTGTACGGTGGCTTTGAAATGCCAGAAGATAATACTGACACTGACAGTTTAACACAATGTAAGTGGTGTTTTTTCGTCGAGTTTTGAAGATATTTAGAGAAAAAACACACAATCAATAGTAATATGGATCCTACTTTATGAGATAGACTGATTAAAAACTTAAATAATTACCTCTATTTTATTGAATTTGGCGTACTTATAATCCACAATAAGACCATGTGATTTAAATAAGTCGTTGATAAATTGCAAACATCACACATTTTAAATATTAACAGTCTATTAACAAGTGTACATGTATATATAAAAACCTCAGATACCAGAGTGTAAATCAATAGAATGTCCAGGACATAGATACAAATCCGATAAAAAATGGACAAACACGGACCTCTAGAAACCAAGAGGTGGGATCAGGTGCCATGGAGGAGTAAGCATCCCCTGTCGACCGGTCACACCCGCCGTGAGTCCACAGTCAAGTCCAGTGAAACACGTGAGGAGTGTATCCTCGCCACAATTGGTACAGACGTCTCAACAACCGCCAACGAAAAGGCAACTCAACATTTCACTTAGTGAAACAGAGTAGTCGCAAACAAGACTATAATACCGACCGTAAACTTGCGGAACGTTGACATTAAACGCGGTTTTCGATATCCCTGTGTCAATAATTTGTCAGTGAGTAGTTTACCTCTGTATATGAAATCTTCATATGTTGTGCACGCCCTGGCATATCGGATCATTTGTGAAATATAAACTCCATATGCAGGTGACTGAGGTATATTACTACTTAAATGTGGAAAATTTACGATGGGAAAGCCGAAATCGTCGCGTTTATCCATACAACATAAATGTAATTAAGTTACTCTCCAATTTGTTTGCAGCACAGCCCATGGCAAGGATAAAAAACCCGCCATGTCTACGTAGCGCAAGTCACAGCAATGCTGTAGATGGGCCCAGTGCTCACAACTGTCAAAGTCACATTTGGCCCACTTAGTGAAAATTAATGATGCTCAATTTTTTATGGTATCTGGACTGTATTTGTGACAGACGCAACACTTCTCACTATCCTCAAAAGTGGTGTCAGAATCTGATTCAGCAGAATTTATGTTACAAATGTAGTCGTCTGGCAGTGCGACGGACCAGTTACCTGTGATGAAGCAGGATAATTGACATCCTTTAAGTTTAGCTTTGTCATATGTTTCTTACATGTAGCCTTTGAATGGGAAGCTGAACTTTCCTTGTGTTTCAAGGATGGTTTGCTGTGTGACTCCTGAATATACGTTTTGACCTTTTTCCGCAGTTTCTGATTCGGTGATTGCTTTGCCACTTGTAATTCTGTGAATTGAACGACGTGGAAGTTTTGCTTTCGTTCTTACAACTTTATTCATTTTCTTTTGAAAAATAGAAGTGCCTACATTGTTTTGCTCTTCACTAAAATTATCAACCTGTTCAGCATTTTCACTTGCCCGTGAATTCTGGTATTTCAGAATTTGCTGAAGGAATGTTTTGATCAGAAAGCAAGGCAGTAGAAATAGTAAAAAGGTTTTGATCACTTGCAGACCGATCTAAGGGATATATTCCAGATTTACAACAAGCTGACTGAAGATTGGATGGGGAAAGTGCCATAGAATATGCTTTACAGGCTAGAGAGCAAAAATTGTATCAAACCACTACAGCAGACTGTTCCTGTTGAAATTTATGACACTCTGTAGTATATACCTTAGAAAATGCCCCAAAACATCCAACGTCCATGGTCTGCAAAACATGACTTGTATGAGGTGACAAGACATACAAAATGATTTTGTGCTCAACCTCAACAGCCCGATCAATACGTTGTGGATTAATGTGGGTGGTATGACCATCATAAAGTACTACAATATGTTGGTTCCCTTGGCCTCTAGTAGTATATTTCAGAAAATGGTCTTCCAAGTAAGTTTGAAAAATGGCACTATTTGACCAACCAGTTCCACTGACAGATGCACCCTCCAACAGCTCTTGTCTCATTCTAGCCCCCTTGAAGACAAAGTATGGCGGAATTTGGTGGCCTAATGCATTGCCTGAAGCTATTACAGTTGTAATTGGAGAACTCTCAGAAGTCAGAGTAGAAGGAATATATGCTGATGATGCAACCACTTTGGGCGGTGAATAAGTTTGAGTTATAGCCTTCTCGTCAATATTGTAGATGCTCTCTGGCTTCTTGTTCAACCCGTACTTTTCCATGATCTTACCAAGTTCATCGAAATGCCTGTCGATAGTTTCTCTTGACGTAGCCTTTGCCCTTAATTCTGAGATGGTCTTTGGACGCCATACTTTTAGTTCTGGCCATCTATCTAAAAACCATAGAACCATTTAACTAATAATGGTTTATCCTTTGACCGTATACCCATATAGATTGCATATTCACTCCCTATATTCACTACCTCGGCCCGGGTGTATCCGTAGCCAACAGCAGCCATGTCCGTAATGAACTTCACAAGTCGGGGTTCTTGTTCTAGGTCAAAAATGGTTGCTGGTCCAGATTTAGTTGTATCAATAGATACATGGCCAATGATTCTGTCTCTCAGGGTCTGCTCAGGTATACAGTACTTTCAAGCTGCCTTTGCAACAGTCATATGATTCTCCTTATATCTCTGTAGGATCATTTAGAGCAGTTGCTGAATAAACTCTATACATGTATTTCCGATGCTTAAACACCTGTAAAAAATATTATAATCTATTTCTATATCTTATTCTTCATAAATATGTGTTCTGCCTTGAATAAGTTTTTAAATTAAAATATTCATAGAATTTTTAGAAAAAAAAATAATTGTGATTATGATTAAATACTTAACAAAAATGTGTTCTGCCTTTATTTTCCTTTATGAAAAATAGGATTGGAATTCATTAAAATGATTAAATTATGATATTTTTACTTTATAAGTTGTACTTAATATCAATCGAAACACGGCACGTTATTCAAATGTGAAATGACCCTAGGCAAATTACTTGTATACATGGGAATATACTGTCCTGATATGATACACGTGTTAATGATCTCTGTCACGGTTGAACGGTATAGCGAAATTGCCACAGGTAAGGTCGGTATTCGTTGGGAATTGTTAGTACATTAACATGATTTCGCTGTGAAAAGAGTGATCGGTTTGTAGAAGTTTTTTTTACTAAAAAAAATAATAGAGGGAAATCCGGACTTCGGCAACATGATCGGTATCGGGAAGTGATCGGTTTTCGGAAGTTGCATGTGTGTGTATACATACATGTATATATGTATGTATATGCCCGTGCGCGCGCGCCCTTTATTGTGACTCTTAAAAGCCCTACTATCGCTAGCTTGTCAGTTTTGCTGTAAATGATGTTTATACAAAGATGTAACGTTTCAATAGATTACAGGTCCAAATGTTGCTTTGTTTCCGAATATTAAAATAATAAAATGAATTTCATTGGCGCATTTAGTAATCGCAATTCTGTCAACACGTCTCATAGACATTTCAGAAGATGGCCGAAAATGAATGAGACGCATTTTTTGTTTCAGTTTCCATGCATGAAACTAAATATCGATCATAATTGGCATTTTGTAATGTTTTCACCGGCAAGTCGTACTCTAGGCTGACTACATAATGGGTCTTTACATTATCATTATATTCATTATATTAATTAAATGACATTATATATGTTTGCCGACTAGCCAGCCATACACCTTGCCGTAAGGATTTTATTTTTTATCAAATACGAAATAAATATACATATATCATGCACATCTCTCTTATGAATAAACACCATCGAGTTATATATTGTAATTGATTAATTGCCTTATTTCCCCTACCTTCCAAGCCGTCCATGAAAAACCAAAAACCTGGATACTTAAAGTAAAAAGGAATCCTGTGCATTTGACATTGACTGTGGACTCACGGTTGGTGTGACTTGACAACAGGGGATGCCATGACTCCTGATCCCACCTCTGGAATTCCAGAGATCCATGTTTGTCCAATTTCACCAGATTTCAATATGAGTTCTGGACATCCTGTATAGGGAAGATGGTTTTCCGTTTTTGCATTAGGTCAGTTCCGTTTTTTCCGTGATTTGTATGTATTATACATTGTTTAAGTAAAAAATCATTAATAAACATAAGTGGTCAAGCTAATTTACCCAAATCATCGGAACTATTCAAATACTTTTGCCTCCCATGATAACTATATTTATGAAAAAGAAATGCGGATACTTATTTTTTTGTTAAAATTACCACTACATATATAAATTATTTTGACTTTTATAGGAAATTGTATAGTTTTCACATACAAAAACTGTAAATCTTGCGTGATTCCATTACTTTCAGTTTTTTAGTGTGATTCCGTTTTTGAAGTCTGTTTCCGTGATTCCGTCCGCAATTCCGTGAAAATGGGAAATCATCCTCCCTACCTGTAGATTTTGGCGAAGTTAGAACTGAATTGCTTTTCAGCTATGTTCAAATTAATTGACCACTCAAATGAATATTCCTAACGATAAGACAACAAATATCTACAATAGTAAAAAACGGAGAAATTTAATAATATCGTGAGGCGGCCTGTCTCGACTCTTGATCGTGAATTCGAGTTCAGTCGGCGGCAAGTTGGTTCCTTGTCCTTCGGATGAGACAGTAAAAACCGCGGTCCCGTGTCACAGTAGGTCTCGGCACGTTAAAGAACCCTCACTGCTCAATGGCCCTAAGTGCCGAGCATAGGCCAAAATTTGAAGCCCTTCACCGGCATTTGGCGATGTTTCCATATGAGTGAAAGATTCTTGAGTTGGACGTTAAACAACAATAAACAAACAAATAATAATATCATCGTTTCAAGTTTAATAGATACTTTCCCAAACTTAACTTAAGATTTTTATAGAAAAAAATACACCCTCCATATCTTTATACATTATTGATCAAAGCCCTATGTTCAAGGGAAAGCGTTTCATGACATACAGTGGCATGATATGGACATTAAATCAACAATTATCCTTTATTTCAACAAGAAGTAAGTTGACAGTAGATTTATATCGGTGTGATCATATGTTGACTGATGTTAAACTTACTCTTGACAAATATTACACCAAGACGGATCTTAATAGTGCATTTAATAATGTCGCTGGTGACATCATTTTAGAATATCTCAAAGGCATTGATTTGTTTTCAAAAATTTGAACTGTCTAAATAGTCTTTTATTTAATAATTTATGAAATTATTGTCTTTTAGAAAAAAATTATTGGTCAAAAGTTTTATAAGGAAAATATACTCACTCTGGTTTTACGCTAAAACAAATAATTTATCATGAGTCGCCATAATGGAACTGAAATATCGTTTAAAGTGGCGTTAAACATCAGTAAACAAACAAAAACCAAAAACCAAACAAAAACAAACTGGATTCGATTCATTTTATTGCGGATTGATAAACCCGCCCTGACCGTTTACAAGCATGGTATTATGTACTAAATTGTGGTCTTCATAGAATCTCTTGAAAGACGATATGAATTACTACTGTTTATAGATACAAACAGTCGAACTCGAATATATTAAAACCGCGTTTGGGGGAAAGTTTCGTTCAAATACGCAGGTTTTTAATACAACCAGGTGATAAATAAATTTACCAATTATTCAAAATAATTTCGAATTAAGCGGGATTTCAATATAACAGGGTTCAGTATTATGGGTTCCAATGTATATATTATCCAATCTTGTCTTCGTTATATATATATATATATATATATATATATATATATATATATATATATATATATATATGTGTGTGTGTGTGTGTGTGTGTGTGTGTTAACTGCTAATCGTATACCTTTCCATGTACCTCATTCATACTAAGTATATATGTAATTATGCTAAATAACGTTCATTTAAATGCTTTTCTACTTTTTACTACTCCAACGCAGGTCATTCCTATACATGTATTGGTTGACAGCTACAAACTCGGTCACCCATGAAAGTGATCAGTAGTCAAATGTTTGATATAACTGGCAGTCTTTAAACTTAACGTTTGTCGTAAGATATATGGGATGGAATTTTAAAATACATATAAAAACCCGTGTCATAGGTGAGTGGTCAGCTTGTAAACATTACCGACCAATTAGTATTATATTCACAGCTGTGTACAGGACAGTAGCAATACCAGGATATCCTTTGGAGATTGACGAATACATCGACGATGGTCTTAAATACAACTATACACTGTTCCGTAACTCATTATCTTCCAGAATGTCTCAGAGTAGTGAGATATTTGTAGATTTACAACTGATTGCAGAAGACTGAGATGTATTAACAGACAGGTAAGTATTCTTTTAAGCCTACTCCATTTTAAAACCTCATTGAATCGTTTTGATTCCCATAACTTTTTCCGCATGCCAGGAAAGGATATAGGTACCCTGTGGCCTACTGGTTAGAGTTTCGCGTTTTAGAAATTGAATTGAAGCAGGGGCGCAGGGGCGTTATCTGTGGTTACCATTTAAAAAAAAAAAAAAATACTTTTACTACTTGTACTTGATGTACAATAACTAATAAGAGCTATACAGAGGCAAGGAAAATATTATATTCCTATGTATTTTTTGAAAATAATGTCAGATCCAGTGTGGTATTGAGGTAGAGTTAATCAATTGCAAGTGAAATAGTGCCAAACCTGTGTTTCTCAACTTATCTTACTGTCAAAAGCATATGTGGACTCTTTAACAGGTAAGAAAGCTTCACTAAGTAAATTAAAAAGCCCGTATGTAGTAAACAGAAATCTTGTAAACAAAAAAATATCACTTTCATCATCTAGTGATAAATATTGAAAACAAATCGTTTATAAAAAACAAAAACAATATTGGAGACAAAATAAAAGCTGTATAAAGTTTTTCACCCCTATTCAAAACAGAAGACACTATAGAATTAAAAATAAAAATACAATCAACGGTTGACATATTTGACCTAAAACCGAATTGGTTTATACATAATTTCTCTTCTTCTTCGGCCCAGTTTGTTAATCTATCATTTAAAATAATTGAGAAAATTTTACTAAATATATTACTTATGGTTATCCCCCGAAAATCATTTAAACTCTCTGGGCTTACCTTTTTGGGAACAGTGTTTAAAAATTCAACATTATTTATACGATCTTTTAAATTTTCTTGGCTAGATACATTTAACTCACTTATAGGGTTATTATTTTCTTTAAATACTTCCTCAAAATGACTTTTAAAATCGTCTACTGAAAATTTTGATGACACATTCTTACTATTGTTTTGTTTTAAATATATATATGTAAGTAGTAAAAAAAGTTAATCACTTGCAAGTGAAATAGTGCCAAACCTGTGTTTCTTAAAATACCGTAGGTAGTAAATAGAAAAATTGTTTGTATATATGTAAGTAGTAAAAAAAGAATAACAAGTTAAAAAAATACACATATAGTGCCACTTTAAGCAACTTTTAGATTTCCTTTTCTGTCAAATTATTCACATTAATACTAAACTGAATATGCGACTGTATAATAGCACTGATAGCTCGAATGACCAGCCTTTGGCCATACTAGCCAGAATTATGGGACCTAAACGTCTTGAATAAATGTAATATGTTTCAAACACTTGGCTCGACCTGAATATCCCGTATGTTAGTCGATGTTCCTAACAAGTTTTGCTTTTGTAAAACTATGTATCTATATTTATAATTGTGGCATATCTGTTCTCTCTATGATTCGATTCTTAACCGGTTTTAAATTTATATCGAAAAATAAAATATCCCCATGATATATAAAGAAAATTTCAGAATTTTCTGTAAAACTTGAAATCCAAGAAATTTGTGTCAAAATGGAAAAAGATGATAAGTTATTTGTGTACATTAAGATATTAAAGGAGAAAGTATCGCTTATAAACTACTCA